>BDCZ01000840.1:0-18962 GCA_001662365.1 Chlamydomonas applanata
TGGCGGGGGGCTCCTCAGGGAGTGCAGACAGGCAGGAGGGGGACGAGGGCGAGGAGGAGGGCCAGAGCAGTGATGGTGATGAGGAAGGCAGCGAGGACGGGAGCAGTGGTGAGGGGCAGGAGCAAGAGGTGGGGGGCAATGACAGCGATGGGGAGGGATCTGAGGAGCAGGAGCAGGGATCTGATGGTGATGAGGATGAGGAAGAGGAGGAGCAGGAGGAGCATCAGGCAGGCCCCAGCAAGGCGACTGCAGCCAAAGGGCCAGCAGGGCAGAAGGCGCCGGGGCCGGGATCTGGCAGGGCGGCGGGAGGTCAGAAGGCAGGGGGCCAGAAGTTTGCAAAGCTGCTGGCCCAGTCAGGGACCACGGCGGGGGGATCAGAGGGTGGCAGTGATGATGGCAGTGATGACAGCGACAGCGATGGCGGCAGCAAGAAGGGGAAGAAGAGGAAGCAGCGGGAGAAGACCAAGTGGACGAAAGGCAAGAACCAGAAGCCCAAGGGCAACTTCTTTGCGGATCTTTTGTGAACAACGTGCACAGGCCTTGCCGTGGTCCCAGACCTGCTGTGAAGAGCCAGCCATGGTACTGGGCTACTGGCCTTGGCATCAAGCCAATGAGGTGGTCAACCTCACATATGGGATGCCTGCCATGTGAGCCATTGTCTGGGTCCTGACCCAGTGGCAAGTTTGGGCAAAAATCTGTCAAAGGGCCTGAGTGTAACTGTGCACAAATGCCAGATCCCACGGATCCCTCAGCCGACGCAGCTGACACCGCCGATTGTAGTGCTTTGCAAGTTCCATCCCAAGCTCACCAGGCGTGCTCAGCATACACCAAGAAGATGCAGTATAATAGCTGCAGCACCAAGCAGCCCACTAGCATTCCACAGCTGTGTTCCAATAAGGAGGCAGACAAGGTCCTGTGAAGGACAGCGGCAGTACAGCAGGACACCATTTGGAAGCGCATGGGCGCGAGTTGTTGAACATCTTTCGCACGTGAGATGCCAGCGTCATGAAGAGGGAATCCTGCATCTTTTTATGCTTGGCCTTGTCAGCACAGGCGCTCTCATGGGGCGCAAGTTCTCGAGGTATCAGGGGCAAGATACAGACCTGGGCCGGAGGCAATAAAGAGCGAGTTGAGCGCATTCGGCTACCAAACGTAACCGAGAGTGGATACGTTGATGTGGACCAGAAGCTGGGATCCGTAAGTCAAACAGAAGAGCTGCCTTGTGTGTGAGCCGGGGTTCACTTCATGTGATATGGGATGCCAACGGGCAGCATGGTTCCAAGCCATGCATGCCATGCGCGGCGTGCCCATGCAGCATGCAGTGGGCACGGGTTGGTTGCGATGCGAGGATGTACGCCACCTCCTTTGACCTGATGTGAGCACAGGACATGTTCTATGTGTACTATGAGGCTCAAGAGGTCTCACAGAAGCAGCTGGCCACCACACCCATCCTCTTATGGCTTCAAGGGGGTCCTGGTTGTACCAGCTTGTTCGGTATGCTGTACATCAATGGTCCATACTGGGTGAATGAGGATGATCTCACTCTGAGAAGCAATCCTGGGACTTGGAACCGGGTAAGTCAGGCAGCATGAGCTGATGCCTACCTGCTGAGCTCACGCCTGATGTTGAGTGAGGCAGCTCGGTGGTGTCCTGAATACTTGAACGTTGGAGGCAGGCGGTCGGCCGGGGGCAATGCTCATGCCTGGTGCAGCATTATGGCTTCTCGCTCTGTCCCTCGCTCCCTCCCTCCATATGCATATCCATAACCATATGCCTGGACAATCATCAACTACCAAGGGAGGTGAGTTGCCAGGTGCCTTGCCGCATGGCTGTCGCCACTCCGCAGCAGCAAACAAAGACCTGCCTGGCCACTGCCTGGTGCATGTGCCTGCAGCTGTACGGCTTGCTGTTTGTGGAGCAACCTATCGGCACCGGCTTCAGCCGACCGGGCAAGCAGCCCATCCCAGACAATGAAATCAAGGTGGCTGATGACTTGTACAGGTGCGCAGTGAATGGAAGGGGCGATGGCAATGAAAGGCAGGGTGGGTAGCAATGGTGTGGGGCAGCAGGCCAGCAGCCGAATGCCAAGCGTGGCAGCGAGGTGCAAACAATGGCACTGCAGGATGGGCCCCAAACCTAAATACCGCACTCACGCAGCAGCTCACAAAGGCTCTTCTTTCTTCAGTCATCACAACATTGTGGCTGGTTGGTTGCAATCGAATGCACAGGGCGCTAAACAACCTGTACCGCCGGCACCCAGAGTGGTCCAAGCGGCCACTAGTCGTTACTGGTGAAAGCTATGCAGGTATGCGATCCCCTTCAGGCTTGATCAACGGCATCTAGGTACATAGGCTGTTGCTCCACAGCTTCAACGCGGATGCTTGCCTCCATCCATGCTGTTGCTTGATGCTGGTCATGGTATGGTTTGTTCCTATCACATTCTGATGTGCCGTAAGGGGCTGAGTTTGCGATGTTTCGCCAAAAACATCCTTGGTCAACGTGTTATGCGTTCAGGCAAGTACGTCCCCTCCATCAGCCATTACATCCTACAGGCAGACGCATTGGCCCGGGGGTGAGTCAACCAATTGTCGCACGACTCATTCTCACTCTTCTCTCCAGCTCTGTAGCACTTTGCACCAGCTGTATGCACCTCCAATGTGCCTAGCCTAGCCAATCTCTAACTGGCTGAAGATACATTGACCGCGCTTCATATTATCGATGTATAGCATCTATATAGTAGAGCACCTCAAGCCATATTTATATAAATGGTTGAAGCTGCACCGTTGCCGCGCTGGCTTGTATCTGTGCTTGATGAGTAGGTACATCAAGGACATGAAGTACGCGCGTGACATCGGGACACCTGAGGCGCCCTTATTCAGTCTGGGGGGTATGGCGATTGGCAACGGCTGGACAGGTGCGGTACACTCTGCAGTACGGTGTGGCAGTACTGCATGCACTGCGGGACAGGCTGGTTAGGTGCGCAGCAATGAGGATGCTGGGCGTGCAAATTGGAGGCTGGCATGCAAGTTGGAGTCCTGCATGCGTACAGAGATAAAAACTGCACACCGCCTGTGTGTGCGTGCAGATGCTGACACCCAGCAGCTGACCCAGGGCACTGTGGCTTGGAGCCTGGGGCTCATTGATATGACCCAAAAGCGACAGGTATGCGGGCACCTTTTCCTTTGCAGGCAGAGCGGTAGGTTGGACAGTACGTTAGGCAGTATGTTGGGCGGTACATTGGGCCAGTTGGCACCCATCTAGATCCGTTCTCGGCATGTGTCATGTGTCCTGAATTGTTATGGTGAGCCCTAGTCTAGCTGAAACGTCAGGGACGCCAGGCTTGTGCATCTGTTCCTGCATGCAGACAGTTATATAGATATATACCGTTATATACAGTTATATAGATATATAGATATATATATGGATATATACGTGTGAGGAAAGCCGTGTTGTTACTATCACTGGTGTTGCGAATCTGTTGCTGATAATTGTTGAAATAACTGGTGTTGTAGGTGGACGCCATGAGCTACGAGGTTGTGGAGCTGCTGCGCAGCAAACAGTGGCACAAGGTGCGGAGCTGGGGCAGATTTAATGGTCCAGGATGGACGGGGTGTGGATCCAGTGCTTGGCATGCGCTGCGCCACTGGCAGCTTCCACGGTTACGTGCAGGTAACCAGTAACTGCCAGTTTCAGATCCAAGCATGCGGACCTGATCTTTACATGTGTACTACCCCTGTGCGTTGCCTGAGCAGGCACGGCTCATCAGTGATGCAGTCAATGAGTTCATCGCTAACGCCTCTGGGACTTACACTCTTGAGGATGTGAGACGGTGAGGAGTCGTAAGCATAATGTACTTACTTGTTGTTGGGCAACAATAATGGAAAAGTGGTGCATGGAGTCATGGGGTGGTGCAGGTGCTACACTTACTACTGTAGTCCTCATCCGTGCTTTTCTTGCATCAACAGTCAAAAAGCCAGTGTGTACTGCTGTACTGCAAGCAGTAGTCGCATGTGCAGCACTGTTTGCATTTTGCATTTGTTGCGCAACATCTCTTGCTGCACCAGAGCCCTGGCCCTGGACCCTTTGTCTTCCTATGGTGAATTCGTCTTCCTGAAGCACCTGGTGTTGAAGGAAGAACTCACTCACCATAGGAAGACAATGGGTCCAGGGCTCTGGTCCATTGAAATTGAACTCAAGGTCTACAAGCTCTGATCTGCAAGATTGCCGTCCAAAACACATGCTGCTGTGCTCCTCCTAACTTCATGAACTGTGCAGCAACTTGGGCTACGATGGTAACTCTGACACCGACCGCTACTTGAACCAGAGCCATGTGAAGGCGCACTTAGGGGCGGACATGACCATGGCGTGGGCTGCATGCTCAGAGGAGGTGGACCGCATCATGGGGCACGATGTGATGAAGAGTGTTAAGCACCTGGTGGTCGATGTGCTGGAGTACCACCCTGTACTGCTGTGAGTATTACATGTACTGCTCCGAATTTGATGTGTACTGCTGGGAGCGTGAGGTGTGATGTGACCAATGTCCAGCGTTGGTCAAGGCAGCGGTGGTGGCCCTTGTCCCGACAGGCTGCTGTCTGCTGTGGGAAACATGATGAGCCGTGTTGGCTGCCTATGACTGACCCAAGCTTCATTGACTGGCAGGCGTACCTGTATCGGCTCGCTTGTTCACTCATAATGCATCCACGCTCCATGTGCGGCGTGTGCAGGTACCAAGGCCAGTTTGATGCTGAGTGCGGTGTGGCATCTAATGATGCCTGGATACAAAGCATGGCCTGGTGAGAGGGTCAGGGCTTGTATGCGGGCGGTGTGCCTGAGCATGGAGCCTGGGGATTGATACAGCAGCCAAGCATTGCATATTGTATCCAGCTGTTTGTGTCTTGTCCTCATGCTCAGCCACCCCAAATAAGTATGTTTGATACCCAGATGATCTGCCCCTTGCGGCCCTGCTCCTTGATGGCACAGGCCTGGCCACCTGAACTTCAACCGCGCGCCTCGTCACCACTGGTTTGTCAACCGCCGCATCTTGGGCTTCTGGAAGCGGTATGCCCGTCTCACTCAGCTGGTCGTACGGAATACAGGCCACATGGTGCGTGGCTGTGCAGTCTGTGCACATGTTCATGTATGGCAGCTGTCTTTGTGAGGTCTTGACGTGATCAGCAGCTCATGCACGCTTGATGGTCCAGCCTTCCAGCCTAACTCGACAAGGTTTACAGCGGGGACCTCGTGACTAGCCACGTTGTACGATGCCTGCCTGCTTGCTACGCCCACGAAACCTCAGTCAAATGCTGGTCAACGGTGCAGGTCCCACACGACAACCCCCTGTACGGGCAGCTCATGATTGAGCGATGGGTGGAGGAGCAGGTGCTAGGGCGCAGCTACAACCGCCAGGTGACCGAGCTAGAAGAGCAAAGGCATCTGAGCATACGGGGGGCAGACGAGGGGCAGTGGGCCGGGCCACCTGACACTGTGACGTGAGCTCGTGGGTCCCTCACAGCTCTCCAGTATTGCAGGCCAGTGGCTATCTCGGTGGGCCATGTAATCAAATCAATATGTACGGGGATCTGGCGGTATCAGACCTGAACCTGATGCCGTGTGTCGCGTATGAGGCAGCTCTTCGTGCGCAACTCTGACAGATGTGACCCCCCCGCGGCAGGTGCGACACAAGCACACAAAGACTTGATGGACCTTAACAATAACATGACATAACATAACGCAACAATGGACCCTACACTGGATATCCCAACCAGCAGCAATGCAGGAGTGGGCAGGGCGCAGGCACCATAGGGCTGCGCACCTGTGCTTCATGAGTGGCGTGTGTTTGGGGCGTGCTCACGACCACAACAGCTGCCGGTTGCTAAGGACATGACAGTCCCATCGCATGAGTGTGCATGATGCAGGTGTGGCAAACCTCCGGTTGTGAAAGTTGCTGGTTCTACTATTGCAACTCAGCGTCACAGTACAGGTCTAGAGCACAACATACTTACATTCCACACAGCGAGCATGTCCATGCGGGTCAGTTCTCTGGTGTTACCACATGAATAGTTCCTGAACTCAAGTGCAATTGACACAACATGACAGAGCTGTGCGCAGCTGCCTCCCTCGGCTTGGGAAAACAAGTTCGCAATGCCCCTGAACTCCATCTGCCAGACAGCCCCACACTGCTCCCAGCTGCCCGCCCTTAAGAGCTCCTACGTCATATCCCTCAATTGGCCCTGTCTTCCTTCTGTCCCCTCCCCTTCCCAGCAACACAACCAGCGCTTGAACCGTCCGCCCTTCTACTGCCAGTCAGCAACAGATGGACATGCGCATAGCTCACAAGAGGAGGATTGAATCTTTCGCCAGTGAAGGCGTCATGACACTTGCGCCACACAGCTCCCATATGCATCATTCTCACACCCTCACCGTGCACCCTCACAGGGCTGGGCACAGGGTATGAAGACATCAGAGCTGGCCCCTGCTGTGCGATCAGCATGTGGGGCTGGCATCTGAGCGCAACCTACAAACAGCGTACTGCAGAGCTGCCTACAAGAACGGCACGCTTGCGAGCAATTCCAGGGTAATCAGGGCGCTCAGCCGGCTACTACCGTGCGACGCTCTTGCGCAGGCGGGGGTCCACTGTGTCCTTGACCAGGCCACGCGCCTTGGGCATCTCCGCCTGCCGCCGGGCCTCTTCCTCCGCATCAAGGCCCCACGCCACCTGCACAGGTACAGGTCCCAGGGTTATGGTTATGGTTACCCAGGCTGAGGCGCAGCGCACACTGGAACAGCGAACGCGGCTAAGGAAAACCGGCCTAGCCTGCAAAAGGGTTCGAGGTTCAGGGGCTCAGGTTTCCAGTGCAGGGTTGTGGCGGTTCCAAGTCCTTAGGTTTGGGTTGAGACTCTCGAATGAGGCTGGAGACTGGTCCAGGCTCAGGTCCAGGCTCGAACATCAAAATCAGGCTTGGGGTATGTCTTATGTGGCATTGCCAGCAGCAAAACAAGGTGCAGCATCCCTTCACCCGGCCCACACCGGTCCCAAGGAATGCCTGGGACAACATACATCACCCCCCCACACACACATGCCCTCACACAATGGCTACGAGCTGGGTAAGTGGTTTTAGGGTAAGGTAAGTGGTGAGTGCCTGACCTGGTCACGTAGTGTGCCAATGTGGGTTGGGTCTCCAGTACCGCTCGCACGCGATGACGAGCGTGTGACGCTGCTGGCAGCACTCGCGCCGCTGCTGCCCGTGCGTTTGGCCGCGCTCCCCGGCCGTTTAGCTGCGCCGTTGGCTGGGGCTGCACCACCGCCCGCGCCGTACTCGTCCTCCAGGGATTGGTACGAAAAGTACACGCCCTGCACGCGCAGGTCAGGCCAGCAGCACCAGGGCAGACAGGTCACACAGAAGCGAGCTGTGCGCGGCAGGAAGTGAGTAAGGGTGCAGACAGCCGAGGGAGGAAGTGTGCACCACGCTGCACAGCAGCAACAGACCACCACGATTAACGCAGACAACCGATCATGCCAAGCACGGGGAAAAGCTGCCCACAACCCCTGCAAGCGGCCCTGGCAACAGCCGGTGACTCCAACATACATCGTCTATCGTTACTGTGCACATAGATTGGTATAGAATGGCAACAACTAGTAGTAATAATAACAACAACAACAACAACAACAACAACAACAACAACAACAACAACAACAACAACAACAACAACAACAACAACAACAATAATAAATAATCATAATAGTTAATAACAACAACATGGCATGTCACAGATGTGCCCGCATGCGTGAAGTGGCATGAATGGCAACAACTGTGTACTTAAATATCCATGAAACCTCACAGATCCAATACAATGAGATCTCACCTTGAGCTTTTCGTTCTCCACCTCCAGCAGCCCATTGCCGCCTGCCGCCTCCTGTGCAGCAGTGAGGTCCTGGTGCGCGCGAATTGCGTTGCCCGCGTACTGCAGGAAATCAATGTTCCATGAGCCCTCGTAGTCCTGCCAGTGGCAGTGCTGCATGATCTTGTCCTGGTAGTCGGGTGGGATGAAGCACGCGATGATGAGGTTCTTCAGCTTGATCTGCGGCCAGGATGGGCGTGGTGTATCGTGTGGTTTGGATGGTGTGGTTTGGGTGGTGTGGTGGTTTGTGTGGGGTGGTTGGTGGGTGTGGGGCAGCAGGTGGTGAGCGAAGCAGAGGCGGTTGAGCAGAGCTGTGGGGGCAGGTGAGGGTGTTGACAGGCAGCAGGTGGCCAGATGCGCGCCACAGCTGAGCAGTAAATGTTTTCCGCAGGCATTTGGGTTACTACGCCGTGTAATTATTTATTATTTGGGTTGCTAATTACGTATTGTAAGACCAATGACCAGCACAACGAATCAATCCCCAGATCACGGAGATCACACACAGAGATCACACATAGGTCACACCTGCTGCGTGAGGATGCGGTAGTCCTCCAGCATGCCCTCGCGCTCGCGCTGGAACTGCTCCTGCAGGTCTGTGATCTCAGCCTTCTTGGCCTGGTACTTTTCAAATAGCTTCTTCAGCTGCCGCCCCTTGACCTGCGCCTCCTCCTCCATTGACCCAAACTTCTGTGAAAAGTCGATCTGCTGCGCCTGCAGGTCCAGCAGCCGGCGCTTCTGCTCCTCCTCCTGACGCTTGCGCACCTGCGGCCACGCACCCGCCACCATACCATACCACAAATGTTTACTACTTTCTCATCAGCATACAATCAGCATGCCACAAGCAGTGCACACTGCCTTGGTGGGACCATAGCAAACCCGGCTGGGGCAGCGCAGCACCAGATTGTGCTGCCAGTCATCCTTTATCCGTTCACTGAAGGCTTCAGTTTGCGAACGACAGTGCCTGGGCCAGGCCCCAGGCCAGGTGCACCACACAGCACATGCGGCATGTCAGACATGCACGCCCCGCGGGCCGCGCACCTGCGCCTCACGCTTCAGGTCCTCACTCTTCTTCTTCAGCTCGTCCACTTTCTCCAGCAGGTTGACGCCACCCTGCAGCACCTTGGACTCCATCGCCTTGATCTTGGCCTCCAGCATCTCCTTCTCCTTGGCCTCCTCCTCCAGCTGCTTGGCTAGAGACTGCATCTCCTCATGCTGCTTGCGCAGCGCGTCCTTTGCACGCCGCCGTGCCTCCTCTGTTTGGCTGCTGTCCGCCATGATGGCCTCCAGCTCGCGGCGAGCGGTCGCCTCCGCCTCCTGCACGCACAAAACATATGACTCAGTGTGTTGCTTCGGTGCTTCGGTGCATCGGTGTTGCTTTATGCACACACACAGCACACATGCATACATGTTCGATGCGTGCGTCCACGGCTCTCTCACCCGCGTAGCTGGTGCCAAGGCGGCGCCACAGCTCATACATGGCAACTATCGCAAGTACTTTGACGTCTGACCAGCATGCAAGACTCAAAACATCATAGTACAGCAGCAGTAAAAGTGATCAGTGGGGTCCCAGCGTACCTCGCGTGCAGCCTGGAGCGCCTCTTCACTCAGGTCAGACTTCATGCGCGCCTCAATCTCCTTGCGCAGCTTCTCGCGCACCGCGTCCACGTCATCAACCTCCTCAACCACGCGCTCCACGACCTTGCCCCCGGGACCAACCATCGCTGCACCACCGCCGCCACGTGCCTGCAGGCATCAAGCCATTCATCGCTGGATTCAAGTCAGCAACTAGCAATATGGTGCGCAACTAGCACCAGCAGAAAGCATGGGCAAGCAGTCGAAGCCATTGGTTCGCAGGGACGTGGCACGAGGTGCCATGAGGACCCATCTCAGCTTGATCTGCAGTGATCATACTGAAAACTAGGTAGGAGCTGAACGGCCCCACCTCAAGCAGCGCCTTGAGCCGCTTGATCTCATCCTGGAACTCGCGCAGCATGGCATCCTTGGGATCCTCATTGATGCGTGGCTTGTTCTGGATGTTCTTTGCGCGGTTTGCGTAGCGCAGCGTGGACAGCGTCTCATCGTAATTCCAGTCAGCAGGGCCGATGTTGGCCACCATGACTGTCTTGGTGTTGCCTCCCAACGAGTCCTGCAGCCATTGCAGACAGCCACGTGCAGGCGGGTCCTAGTCAGTAGCCGGACACAGCAGCCATCAGCCGTAACGCTGTAGCGCGCGTTGAAACGCTGAAACAAGTCGGCCATACATGGCGCACAAGCACACACAGCGTGCGCAACAGCGCACACTGTATGCACAAAACCGTGCAATGCAACACACCTGCAGCAGGCGTGTGAGCTTGGAATCACGGTAGGGGATGTGGCCAGACTTGCCATCCACGAGGGCACTGATCACGTTACCCAGTGCAGTCAGGGACAGATTGATCTTGATGCCTTCCTTCAGGCGGTCTCCTGCACACAGGGATATATAGTTGTGGTGCTCTATGTCCTTCCTTTCCTCGCCCCTTGATCGTACTGTCTGTCAATGGAGGCCAACACCACTACAGCACGCTTATCAGACCCGCTCACGTGGGTAAGGACCCTTCATCACATCCCCTGCACTGCATACAAGGTGTAAACACGCACCTACACGTCTCCCTGTACACTCAGCCCTGCCCCAGCCCCAGTCCCCGTACCCGTCGCGCCAGTCTTGGATTGGCGCTCAGAGCCCGCTAGGTCAACCAAGTTGAGCTTGCCCACACGGATGTGAGCGTCGTCCTTCAACTGGGCAGCTGTCGCGGTGGCTGCGTCAAACTTCTCCGTCATCTCAATCGTGATCGTGAAGATCGAGTGAGAGCGTGACGAGTCCTGGTTCATGAGCGTCGCGCCTGTCGAGCGGTTCTTCTTGCCCACCTGCCAGGCAGGCATCCATGCGCCACGACAGGCGCACGATGTAAGCATGTAACCAGCACACACATACCATGGATGAAAGGCGCATGTGTACAGCTGTGTGACAAGCTAAGTACTTGGTGTGCATGCCTCAGGAAGGCCTGCCTCAGCCCCAGCCGTGCACACATCGCACATGACCACCTGCAGTAGTCACGGAAATGCATGTTGCCGCTGCCCTCCATGTGCCCTGCACTTGCCGCCCACCTGTAGCACGCTGGTGATTTCATCTCTGCTCTTGACCACGAACTGCATCAGGTCCTTGACATACACGCCTTTGTCTGTGCTCTCCTTGAGCTCCAGCTTGGCTGAGGGGTTCTTCGACAGCAGGTCACGGATGTCCTCGTTGTAAATCTCCAGGTAGCTGGCACGCACAAGGTACTCCTTGGTTCCGCCTGCACACAGCCGCACACGACCCCATGCAGCCCCTTGTGTGCACAAAACCCCAGCTGGTACGTGATCACCGTGCGTGAGCCCGGTTGTAGGAGTCACGATGGTCAGGTGCTCGGAGATGTACAGTACACACATCGCGCACCAACCCCATGACCTGCCAGCCCAGCGTGCACCCACTCTCGCGGCTGATGCGCTGGAAGATGTAGTCAAAGGTGTTTGGGATGATGCCACGCAGCTCGGCTGGCTCCTCCTTGCCTTCCATGGTATGCGACTTGCCTGTGCCAGTCTGCGATCACAGCATGCCACACATTGTGCACGTGGTGCGTGAATGCTGCACACTGTGCATGTTCACAAATGGGCAAGCCGCAGCAGTACGTGTTCAGCGCACTCCTCTGACAGCTCACATACACAGTGTGAGCAGCTGGCCCCTTAAATGTGCAAACCACGACAGCAAGAGTGCCCCCCGTGCCTGCCCACCTGGCCATACGCAAAGATGGTGCCGTTGTAGCCCTCCATGCTGGAGTCCACGATGGGGCGTGCTGTCACATCGAAGATTTCCATTTGCTGACAGTTCCAGTCGTACACCTGGTCAAAGGTGAACATCTTTGGGGGCTCCTTGTCATCGGCCTTGGGGTTGCGGACCTGCACCACACACAGCAGCACATACAGGTATTCTTGTTCCAAGGCCCTGCGCATTCAGTATACAGACCCAGGCAATCCAGATGCCCACTGTTGCATCCCTGTCATTTGCCGCAATGTCGTGCTTGCATGCGCTTGCACGCCGCATGCATGCGCATTGCATGGCATGCGACCTGCTCGCACCTTGACCTGGCCAGCATCCACATCCATGTCCACGATGCGCTGCCTGCCATCGTTCGTCTCTTTGCTGTTCAAGGGGCGACAGCGCACCACCACCTGCAGCAAAGTAGCAGGCTCATACTTCAGCTCACGGTAACCTCCTGGCTCCTGCGTCTGTGGCACCAGTCGTACCTTGACGGCCTCCGATTTGTTAGACATTGTGGCTGGGTACCTCCTGTCTGGGCTACGGGTGAACTTCCGTTTGGTTTTGTCGGTGCACCCAGAAGAGCGCTACAGCACCCTGGAGCCCACTGGCTCCCAGGGGTCGCTCAGGGCTTGAGATCTACGTGAACCAAAACTAGGGTCTTCTTCTAAGAGGTTCTCGTGTGCAGTTTGGATAAACAGATGAGCCCAATTCCAGAACGCTTAGGCAATCGGGATGGAGCCCAGCAGTGGGGACGCGGACCCGTGACGGGGGTGTGGCAATTGACCCGTGTTCAGTGCGCACGGAAAGGGGAGTTTCAAGGTTTATGTTGCGCAAACAATCATGTCCTGACTATGGACTCTCGATGGTTGCAGGCAATTGTTACCTCAAAACCAGAACACGTCAACTGCAGACGTGTATGATGCAGCTGCCGTAGTATCGTCACGACTGACAATGTCGGTCGATCTCAGCAGCGTCGAACGCCACTGCCTGCTGGAGGCAGTGCAGGAGGGGACAGCCGCGGAGCCACTTGCGCAAGTGCTGGAGGAGGAGGAGCAGGAACAGTCACAGGCACAGCCTCCTAGCCGTGCAGAAACACACGCTGATGCTGACGCATGCGGGCCGCAGGACGCAGCATGCAGTGACAGGAAGCATGTACGGTTCCTTACAAACGTACAAAAGCTGGAGCAGCAGCTGGTGGTTTACAATTGGAAAGATGCAGCCCTGGCGCTTGCACTGTGCCGCGAGTACAACAGTGCAGCGATGCGTGTGTTGGACAGTGGTGGGCATGATCTGGCATTCCAGCTGTTGGAGAAGGCACAGGTGCTGTGCGAACCAGGCGGTCTCCTGTCAAGCAGCAGCCCGCACCAGCAACGCACGCTGCACGCCACCACCCTGAACAACCTGGCAGTATACTACCGCCACCGTGCACAGCCTGCACAAGCGCTGAGCGTGAGTGCCAGCTGGGTACACAGCTGCTGCTGCCACCCATGCTGTGTCCATGATGTGTACACCATTGCACAACATGTGCATCGTATGCATTCCAGCTTGATCAGCCTGTGCCAGTCCCATACTTTTGTGGCTGACTCTCCTGAACCTCTTGCACATGGCATGCGCAGCTGCTGCAGCATGCGCTAGTGATTGAGCAGAGCCCGCCTGCAGACACCGGCGGAGCAGGAGCAGCTGGTGGCGAGCAGAACGATCAAGACACCAACATTGCAGACAACCCAGCTGCGACCCTCATCAACATGTGCACAGTACTGAGCAGCATGGGCCGACATGCAGAGGGGCTGCAGCATGCACGGTGCGTGGCCAGTGCAGTTGTCATTCCAGGCGTGCCTTGTTGTTCGTGTTGCCGTGGAACACTCTGACTTCCACAGTTGCTGAGGTTGTGTTGTGTTCCATCTCTTCCTGGATTGCGGCCTGTGACGGATGCAGGGAGGCTGTTGCTACGCTGTGTGTGACATACCAGTTGCAACGGCATGACCTTGAAGCTTGGTGCAGCTCACAAGCCCTGTCAGCCGATGTACCACTGCCAAGGACAAGCTCTGGGAGAACCGGGTCGTTGAGCAGGCATCCAGGGAGCGGAGGGGGTGCATGGCTGCAGCGGCCATCCGACGGCGGTGCCAGCACAACAAGCAAAGGCAGCGTCGGCAGCACCCAGTCACGCAGCTCAGCACTGACAGGCACAAGCAGCAGAGATGCAACCAGCAGGACCTCTGCGGACGAGGCAGCAATGGCTAGGGTGGGGTCCATCCTGAAGCATGCACCGCCATCACAATGCAGCGCCTTGGCCATGGCGGTTTACAATGAAGCAGTCGAACTAGAGCACCTGGTGAGTGCTGTACATTCCTCCTTGGGGTGGTGGCCACCTCTCAGTCTAGCTTATGACAAGTCCAGCGTCCACCATACACACACGCAACCCTGGTCCCATTCATGCACATAGATTGTATCTGTGCCTGGCTTTTGCAGGAGGACGATGGCAGTGCGCTGCAGTCATATGCGCTTGCAGCGGCGCTGGCTGCCAAGATGTTTGGGCGTGGCTCGAACCTTGCAATCGCGTTCAGTAAATCACTGCAGGTGGGTGCGCAGGCTGTGCATCAAGAATGGTGCAGGCTTGGTGTCTGCAGGAATCAAGCTCAGCCAGCCTTAAAGGGGCTATGGGCCATGACCCCTGGGAGTGGCAGCAAGCAGCAGAGGGAAAACTCTATGAACACTATGCAGGAGGAATGAATGATCCTTGTCCTCTATCGCAGGCGTTCAAAATGAAGCTCAAGACAGCCCGGCACAAGCCTCCAAAGCCAGCCGGCAGTGCGCGCGCTGCCGCACCTCTGCAGCCACTGCAGCAGTCAGCGGCAGATGCCCTTGCTGCAGCTGTAGCAGCACCCATGCCAGCGGCCAACGGAGCATCAAGGGGTGAACGGGCGTTCACAGTCGCGCTGCCAGGAGGGCAGCAGCGCAGCAGCACGCTGCCCCCATTGCAACCACCATCAGCTGCACCACAGGTCATCACATTGTCGGCTGCCAAACGGAGTCCCTACGTAATCAGCGGCCGCCTTAACAGCACACGCGCAGCTGCTCATACACCCAGCGCAGTTACTGGGAGGCATGCCGCGCTCCGCCCAAGCACAGCCAACAACCAAGCACGCCAGGCTTATGCACCATCGAATGGCAAGCTGTCAACGCCCCATGCAGTCAGAGAGGTTGGAGGCACGCAGCCAACCAGTGCACTGCCTACAGCTGCGCTGGTGCTGGATCGTCTCTTCGAGGAACGACGCACACAGCTGCAGGCACTTAAAGGATCGCTTGGGAAGGCACAGAGCTGACCTCTGCAAACTGCAGCTGGAACAGGCTGCATTGAGGTCATGGTCAGAAGAGCGTTTATAACGCAACTTCCACTGGCCTGTGATGTAATCTGCAGGAAGCTGTCTTGTCTTGCCAGCAGCCAGGGCCACCTTGCACACTTGCAACAACTGCGGCAAGGCCAAAGGCACACTAGAAAAGGCCAGCAACAGGCTGTGCTAATTCTGTCCTTCAGCAAGCCAGACTGCGATGTTGTCTGCCGGAGGCAGGAAGTGCGGGATGTCAACGGTCCCAAGTTCCACACCTGTGAACCCTGATGTTGCTGTCGTTGTCGCACATTCCCTGGCATAGCAATGATCTAGCAATGCAGGACGTACAGAAGTTACAGGCCGAGCTGGAGGCCTTGCGGTCTGAGAGGTTCGAGGTATGCTTTCATGACTGTGATCCAGCTTCATCTTGAACAATGCTTCAAGCTCAACGTTTGTTCTCTGTGTTGCAGGCCCGCCAGCGACTCAATAGCTACCGATCTAATCGGGGCCCACCTCCCAATGGCCCCGATGGAGGTCGCTTCGGGCCTGGTCCGGCACTTCGTGGGCCCCCAGGGCGTGACGTGATGGGCAGAGTGGGACCAGATGGACGCGATGGTCCTCGGGGCGTGTTTTCCAGATTGGCTGGGGGCCCACTAGGGCCAGGGCCACGCGGGCCTCCCGTGGATGGTCCAGGGCCTCGGCGGAGAGCACCTGGCATCGGTGAACATGACGATCGAGATGCGGGGCTGCGCAGGAGCAATGACTTCCCCATGCGCATGGTGCGTGAACATAGGTCCATGCGGTGGGGTTCCACGCATGCAGGCTCGTCCTTGGGGACGCTCACGTGCCTGCGGCAGTGCGGATGGGTTATGCCATTGACCTGCTGTGCATACATGCTGCAGTGGTATTGCACACGTTCTATTGCACTTGTCGCCGCACATTGCTCCCGCAGCACAGCATTTAGTTGATGCTGTTGCTGCCTGCAGCCCCCCGGTGGCGTGCGCAAGCGCGTGTCTTCTGCTGTTGTGGTGGCTGACGGTGACGAGGCAGCAGTTGACCGAGACAGGGAGGAGGAGCATGGCAGAGAGGGCGGGCCAGAGGAGCGCCGGGAGGAGGGGGCTGAGGAGGGGCGTGGCGACGACGGCCCAGCACATGCAGGGCAGAAGCGTGCAGCCACAGATGAGGTAGTGCCTGAAGGGGCCCGCAAGCGCAACCGGCGCATGTTCGGCGCGCTGCTTGGCACGCTGCAGAAGTTCAGGTGCGCCCTGGAGCACGTGAGCTGATACAACGGGGCCCCACAATGCCCTGCAGACCTGCAATGAGCAAGGGATGCGAGCACCAGCTTCAGTAATGGTGCTGGCATGCTGCAGGACCATGCCCGGTGTGCCACCACAGCAGCAGTCGTGTGTCAAACATTCTGCGTTGTAGGGTTCCACGCGTCCAACAAGCATCCCACCATCGTGATGTGGCCTCATTAGGGCCCCCGGACTCGCTGACATTGAATGCCGCACGTGCACATGCCCTTTTCCACTACTATTAGGTGACTATATCGTCTGCTATAACGTCACGCTCGTATGTCATGCTCCCTGTGTACTGGTTATGGTCAGCGTGATGTGCATGCCCGTTACGACTGCCCTGCCCCTCGCCTGCAGGGAGGAAGATGCAAAGTTCCAGGCCACTGGCGTGGCAGCCCGGCGTGCTGAGGCGCTTCGCAAGGCAGAGGAGCGTGAGAAGGAGCAGAGCCAGGCACTGAGGCGCAAGTGGGTGGTGCTGCTGGGCTGGGCTGCGTGCGGGCTGGGCCATGTATGAAGATACGCTGCCACTGTGCTTGTGGTGGGACATGGGGCTGCTGACTGCCCACAGTCACCAACCCACCATACCACGGCACCACCGGCCTCCCAGCCTTGGCCTCGACCACCAACCTCAGTGCCCAAGCAAGTAACCCACTGCCATAACTGTCCCAACCATGCAACACCACCCGGCCGGCAGGGAGTTCGAAGAGCGAGATGCACAGCGTGCAGAGGATATGGATCGGCTGGCCGCAATTACACTGGAGACGGACCTCAAGCTGCTGGAGATCATGTACGCGCGGCGCGCGGCACGCAAGGAGGCATTGGCCGGGTGCGTGTGGTGCCGCGGCGGGTGCAGTGTTCAGGGCTTGCGCAGGGCGGGCAGGCTGAAGGGATCTTGGGTTGGAGGGGTCAGCAGGGAATTGCGCAAGGGAAGGGGCAGGTGGCGCAATGAGGGCTGAAGGCTGGCAGATGGGATGCCGCACCAGCTTAAGTGTAAGTGCCGGGCACAATGCTTAGCCATGGCTGATTGCATTGCCAGTGGCAGTGTACCCGCTGACGGCTAAGCATCTTGCCAGCGTTTATATTGTGCCCTGGCATGCCTTTAGGCTGATGGGGCAGCAGAAGTTTGCATGAGGGGTCGTGCAGACAGCACGTCAGCTGGCGCCCCTCACAGCCACGGCGTTCGTGCAGGCAAGCTGTAAAGTGTGCATGCCGTCGGCCTGCACTCTGTCACGCAGGTTCCTGACCACCAAAACGCAGCCGCCGCTCTTCTGGGTGCCTGCGGTGCACAGCAAAGGCACCAAGGCCATCCTTGCCGTGCAGCAGCAGGAGCTGGAGGCGCAGAAGGTGCGTGGCAGCGCCATTGCAGTTGTTTGGGGTTGGTTTGCGTGGCTGCAGGGCATGCCTCCAGCCACCTGCAGCCGCCTGCGCTCTGCACGCTAAGCATCATGGCGGTTGTGTGAGGGGGCCGTGTAACAGGGAGAGGAACTTGAAGCATCATCTTGAGCCCCTTAGCCCTTGTGCATGCATGCGGTTGGTTGACATGAGCCTCCGCACACAATGCGACCTACCTGGTTTCATTAGCAACTTAGTACTCAGTATGCAATCGCCTGGATTCGTTGGCAATGACCCCAGGTTGCAATGGCCGCGGAGCTGGCGGCTGAGCGCGCTGGGCTCGAGGAGCGGGCAGCGGCACGGCGGGAGGAGGCCCTTGCGCGGCGACAGGCGCGACAGGAGCGGCTGGCAGCGATCGCGGCGGCGCGCGCGGCGGGCGGTGCAGAGGCTGGGGCTGATGCTGAGGCGGCACGCATGGAGGAGGATGCGGAGGAGGAGGCTGAGGAGCGGGACATGGAGGGTGGGTGGTTCAGCTGGCTTCCAAACAAACTGGTTTTCAAAGGGGCTGGTGTGTGCTGGGGAGCGTGGCCCTTCTCCTCCCCTTCCTTTTCGGCTGTTGTCTGGAGCCGGGGCAGGGTGGACCTGCTCATTGTTTTTGGTTGAGTGGTGCTTGTTGAAGGGTCTGGGCGGACAAACCCTGACAAACAATGCACCGATGCTCATCATGAGCCACACCTTGCCTCGTGCATGCCTATGTGCTGCTGCTGCCATCATCATTCCTGATTCTTTGGCCTGAGCCGTGCTGCTGCTACCATCATCACTCCTGATTCCTTGGCCTGATCCGTGCGAATGCCGCACTTGTGTGCCTGCAGCTGGCGAGTACGAGGGCGCAGATGATGTGATTGCAGCTCAGACAGCGGATGAGGCAGGGGCCAGCGGAAAGGACGCGGCGGTGGCAGCAGCTGGCCCGTCAGATGAGGGCGAGCGTGCAGAGGCTGAGGCGATGGATGTGGAGGAGGGGGCCAAGGGGCCTGAGGCACAGGCGCGCAAGGGTTTGAGTGCCAAGGCGGGTGGCAGGGAGGGGGAGCAAAAACACTCGGAGCACCGGCCGCGGTGGGAGCGCGAGCGCGAGCGCGAGGCCAAGCCAAAGCATAGCAACCGGGACAAGGAGCGGGAGAAGGGGCGACGGGGGCGGGGCGGGGAGGAGGGGGCAGAGGGGGAGGAGGGGGAGCTGCCTGCGTCGAGGAGCAAGGGGTCCACTGGGCGGTCGGG
>BDCZ01000844.1:0-15326 GCA_001662365.1 Chlamydomonas applanata
CCACCCACCTCCTCACAGACCTGCCCACACATGCAAGCCCCTCCAGGGCACTCCTGCCCCCCCCACCCGTCCTCACAGACCTGGCATGCACTATAGTTGCCGCTGCACCAGGGCGCCTGCACACGAAGCTCATTTTATTACTTTATTATTTTATTTTATTATCCGTGGCCCTGAAAATATTATTGCTTATTCTATTATTTCATTTCATTATCCGTGGCCGCCTGCAACAAACGTGAATAATACTTATAGTAACACGGCGTGTCACAGATGTGTCTGCAAACGTGAAGCCCTGCATGCCACAACACCCCTGCAGAGCTTAACGTGCTAGACGCCCCCGCGGTGGACCGGCCCAGCGGCTTGGCCCTGGCCGTGGCATCCGCGCGCACGTGGGGCTTGGTGGCCGTCCCGCTCCTAGGGGCCCTGCCCCAGGGCGTCGCCCTCTCCGCCGCGTACGCGCGCACCGGGCTGCTCGAGTCGCGCGCTGGCCTCCTGTCGCCGACCGCGCTGTTCGTGCTCGCCGTGTCAGTCGCGGCCGCGCTCGCCGCGCTGGGCGCGTACGCCGCCGCCGCGGGCAGCGGCCGCCGCGCGGTGCGTGTGTGGCTGGCGCTTGCAGCAGGCGTTACTGGCCTGCCGCCACCACCCCCGCCAAAGGCCGTGCCCCTGCCCTCCACGCCAGCACCACGCGCCGGCGGCGCCCGCCCCAGCCGCGGGAGCAAGGGGGGGTCTGGCGCGGGCGCAGACCCTAGCCGGTGTGGCAGCAGCACATCCGCCCCCAGGCCCACCCCTTGGTGGCTGCCCCTGGGCGGTTGGCTGCCGGCCCTGGGCCCCCCCCTGCCCCCGCCCCTGCCGCCGCCGGTCCCGCCACCCCTGCCCCCCCACCTGCTGGCGGCGCACGGGCAACAGCAGGGGCAACAGCAGGGGCAGCAGCAGGGGCAGGGGCAGCAGCAGCAGCAGCAGCTGATGCTCGCCAGCAGCAGCCCCGTGCGCGCAAGCGGTACAGGTAGTGGCGGCGTACTGCCCGGTGGCAGCGGCAGCGGCGCAGCCAACACGGCAGCGGCAGCTGCAGCAGCAGCAGCAGCGGTTGGTGCTAATGCCGGCGGGGTCGACATGGCCTTACCCGCACCACACTACTCATCAGTAGTGCCCCCGAACAGCGGCACGTACACCACACCGCTGCAGCCAATAGGCGGAGCGGCCCCGCCCATGCGGCCCCCGCCCATGCAGCCCCTGCCCATGCAGCCCGTCATGTGGCTACCCCCACCCATGCCCCTGCCCCTGCCCGTGCCTGGCGGGGGGCCGGCACCCCAGCTGCTGACACGCGCCTACAAGGCCCCCCTGCAGCCGTCTATCAGGCCAGGCCTGTCGTCCCCGTCCAGCAGCGGACTAATACTGCGGCGAGGGGGAGAGGAGCCACAGCAGCAGGGGCAGCCAGGGCCTGGGCTACTGCCGCAGCAGTTCCAGTACCTCCCAGGCATGCCGCCACCACCGCAGATGCCGCCGGGCATGGGGCCGCAGGTGCCCCCGGGCATGGTCTTGCTGCCACACCCCGGGATGGGCCCCACCCCAGCCCCACCAGGCAGCATGCTCATGCCAGGAACGATGCTCATGCCAGGAATGATGCCAGCAGGCATGCTGGTGCCCATGCAGGCCCCACCCCCAGGCATGGTCAGCATGCCCCCCCTGCCACCACCCCCACCTGGCATGGGCATGCTGGGGGGCCCCCCCCCACCACCACCGCATGCTGGGCTCCGCCACCCTGTGTAGCTATCGCTGTATATAGCTATATATAGCTATTTATAGCTATATATAGCTGTGTAGCTGTATATATAAGCTACACAGGGGGGCGGATAGCATTAATAGGCCCCGCCAGTCAGCATGCCCCCCACGCGCCGCAGCATGTGCAATCCGCCACAGCCGCCACAGCAGACCCCGCGCTCGCCGTACGTTCTCCTAGTCAGAACTATCTGCCGGATGCGTGGATATGATGGAATCAGTCATCAGCCGGGGCCATCAGCCGAGGGGTCCGTCCGTACATGGGCCATGTGGTGAGGGACCAATAGGTTGATGTATCGCTCACTGATGAGCAGGCGCACTGCGCAGGTGGGAATGCCATGTGAGCGCGCGCGGTGTATGGGGTGGGCATGGAGGGGTGGCCATGTTTTGGGTGCTGAGCTTGAGTGCAGCATCCCTGGGGTGGTGCGCACTGCTGCACATGGCTGGGACTTGTCACCATGCCAAGTGGGGTAAGGGTGGCCGCATGCATGCAGCTGGTATGTCATCGGCCATTAGGGCGGGCAGCACTACTGCTCAGCCCAACTGAAGCTTTCAGGGAACTTGTTTGAGGTGTGCGTTGTGGTGGCGAATGGCCCCCATGGAATGGCACGGGTGGTAGTACCTGGCACCTCGGACCTCTACATCTGATTTCTGGAATGGCTTTACGGATCTATCCCCATGCCAGCTACAAACAGCTCTGTCTCTGTCACACATGCATGTACCGCATACGCATGTACCGCTCGCACGCAGGCCATGCGTGCATGCGTCTTACAGTAGCTGATTACTACTCATGAGGATATGCTGAGGATATGCTGAGTATATGCTGCAGGGTCCATGCTATGCAAGGGTTTAGGGTTGAGGGTTTCACTGTGTTGCATAATGTGGGTGATGCAATGGTGACGTGTAACCTCAACTACTGATCCACTGACCATGCATGTATGGCAGAGACAGGTATATTAGATTCCGTCGACAGCGGCAACAATGCAAGCACAGTGCAGCCTATAGGTAGCTGCTGACTGCTGCATGTCCTTGCATGCGTGCTGTCACGTGGATTCACACTGCTGCCACGCACCACAACAATGAGCCATGCATGCAGTTTGCATGGCGCATGCATGCATGCTAGCTAGAGCCCATTTATGCAGTGGCACGTGAGCACGGGCTTACAGCTCGCGACAGATGCATCGGACTACGTGCCATGTCACGCAGGGCACGTAGTCCGACGGTCTCAAGCTGCAACGACGACCCACCGGGCAGACTGTGCAGCGCAACGGTCACATCACACCACGGGCGCACTGATGCTTTCCTCACTATAAAGCACACATCCGTGGAAACTGCTGTGATGCGCCTCGGAGTAAGCTTGCTTACAGTGGATCGGTGAGTAGGTCCGCAAGGGAGCAAGGGGTCACGGTTTCTACCATCATGGTTTCAAGCGCACACTCAACTCAACCGCACACCAAGCATCTAGCCAACAATGTATTACTGGGACGGTATACGATGCGGCATCGCTCGTCACGCGCAGGGAAGAAGTAAATATATTTATGGGAATCCATGCACAAAGCAGGTCTACACGTGCAGCTGGTGATCATAGACGCCCATCATTCGTGTCATCAGCGCACACAGCAGGTCCAGGTCAGCACTTCGGTGCAGATTCATGCGGTCGTTTCAATCGCACCCATGTTGTTAGATGCAGGCGTGCATGTCTGCATACCGTTCAGAGTGCGTGCTTTGGATTGCGCGATGCTCTGGCCACAGATCGCTGCGCGTCGTCGTCTCAGCTGAGACGCCGGGCACCCGGATCTGCTGGACCTTTTTCGTCCAACGCAACACGACCACCAGCAGGCGCGTTGCATGCCCCCATCTCCTGCGCATGACGCTCTGGCGCGTGAGCTGTGCAGGAGCAGCTACGAACGAATCCCAAACCACTGTGATTTTCCCAGCCAAGCAGCTGCTAGGGAAGCCGCGCCAATGCAGGCATGGTTACTACACGTACCAACATATATACATGACACATATACAGGGACCGAGGCGCATGCTTGCACAGCCCAGGCTAGCTATGCATAATCGGGTGGCATGCAAATAAACCAAACAAGCATGTAAGCCCGTCTACGCACGTGCATGCCAAGCGCCGCAGCAGCCACCTGCAGCCAGTGTGCGCATGCCGGTACGAACGTACGAACGTACGGTACAGCAAAGACAGGTGGCGCAACTGGTAGGGCACATGGCACTTGGCCAAGGTGCACCATTACTTACTTTAATTTATTACCAGGCCTTACTTACTTTACTTACTTACACTTGGCCAGGGTGCACCATATATACCCCACTTTGGCAGGGAGGTGGCATGTGGGCATGTGCACGTACAACACAAACACACATAGCTACAACAGGGCAGCTCACCCCACCAACCACCCCACCAACCACCCCACCAACCACCCCACCAACCACCCCACCAACCACCCCACCAACCACCTCACCAACCAACCACCAGCCAACCCCCCTGCATGCATGTTGGTGTGCCTGCTGCTGTTTGATTGCATACATACAGGTCGCGCGCGGAATGCCACCGCAACCAGCAGGGCGCTGTGGTAAGGGAGGCAGGGGCACACATCAGGCCATGCTGCGCCGTCCCTGCCTGACAGTGTGCATCAGCTGCCTGCTGCTGCTGGCACCCCAAGTGGCAGGCGGCCGGCCCTCTGTGCTGGACACTGCGAACCGCATCAGCTCCAACGTAACTCCTCTCCACGGCCGTAAGCTACAGTGGGTGCTGCTATATACATAGGTGCAATTGTATGTGCAATGTATGTGTGTGTGTTGGTTACATCGTATGCCCATCATGGCGCATAAATGCCTGCCACGAGACAGGATTAACAACATTTCGTTATAGGCTTGTAGTCAGGTGCCTCCCTTATGTGAGAGTTTCGTGAACCATCACAGATGCCCGCCTAACTTTGCACAGACGCTCATGGCTATATTGGTTACCCGTAGCCTGAGTTTGGTGATGTGTACCCTACCCAGTGGCTGGCATGGGGGTGCATGGGGGCTTGCATGCATGCTTGTATGGGTTGGGTGGGTCGGGATCGAGGATTTGGGGCGTGCTGCACAAACTAAGCGATGCATATATCGCACTGGCGCGCGTGGGGCCCGTGTGTTGGGGCAGCTGGCAAACGTGACCCAGGTAGAATGTGTGATGGGATTCAGCTCTCTAATGAGGGCGAGTTGTGCCCTGATGCCAAGGCAAAGTTTCATCGTAGCATGGTTGCGCGTAGTTCTGCACGGCCGAAATGGGTGCTTGGACAGTCAGCCTGCTGTACCCATTTCGGTCATGACATAGACACCACCCGGATCCGAAAGGGCCGTGCAGCTGCACGCATAATGTAGCATAGGATGTTTTATATCCTGGCGCCTGGCGCTCCTGCGCAGCGTGCTGGGAGCTGAATCATGCCCAAACCCAGCACGCAGGGCCAAGTTGGCCCTCACAAAGGCTCAGGCAGCCGGCCGCGCTGCTCAGGCAGCGTTCAGGGATGCCGCAGCAGCTCTGGGCGACCTGGGCGCGCAGCCAGCACCGCTGCACAGCCCCATCCAGGGTGTAGTCATGGGGGTGGGGTCCAGGGTGAGCCATGTGACCGAGGGACGCACAAACCAATTTACGATTGCTTATTCATCTTATTATTTGTCGGTTGGACGCGTTTTTGAGCCGCCAGCGCAGGGTGCGAAAATGGTCGGTCGGACAAAATGCTGGATTTCGCCCAAAACCATGGAGGGTCAGCGAGGAACATGCGAGGGGGTTTAAATAAAGCGCGTTTGACCCGGTTTCACGCGGGTTCACGAAACTCCCCTGTTTCACACATGACCTGTGCCACCTGACTTGTAGCTTCAAAAACTGTTTGTTATAGGTTAATGGCCATTGTATGTGCAATTGTATGTGCATGCAAGGAACCCTAAACCCTAAAACCCTGAGGACACTTGCAGCAGGCCCACAATCGTGCATGCAGCTCGAATGCAGCGCCCCACTTGTATATGAATCATATACAATACATATATATATATATCAAACATGTGTATATACATATATATATCAAACATGTGCCGTGCGTGCGTGCCTCCTGCCCTGTGCCTGTGCTCGCAGGGCGGTGAGGCAGGGATGCTGCTAGCTGGGCCTAGCTGGATACGGCTGCGCTTACTGGGACCTGACTGGAGGTTTAGGGTTTTAGTGCTTTGGTTTGAAGCTTTTCCTGGGGGCCGGGACGGGCGGGGGCGTGACGTGCAGGCGCACAGATTTCAGCTCAGGGTTTAGGGTTTAGGGTTTAGGGTCTAAGGTGTTTGACCCTGACCCAAAACCATGGACCCTGAGCCCTACCTTCAATTAAGACTATATACCATCCTCATCACTACCTCAACTCTTGTGCCTCAAACCCTATCTAAACCCTAAAACCATTCATCCTAAACCCTACGTATGTACATTTGCGGTTGCAGGTGAGTATCAGTGACCCGGACGTGACCTGCCGTGACGTGGCAGCCAGCCTGGGCGTGCCCCTCCCAAAGTTCCTGGCCGCCAACCCAGGCCTGGGTGCGTGGAATCGAAGTTTGTTACTGTTTGTTACCTGTTGGTTGTTACTGCTGTTTTGTTTTTCTTGTGTTTGTTTTATTTACAT
Source organism: Chlamydomonas applanata (assembly GCA_001662365.1). NCBI lineage: Eukaryota > Viridiplantae > Chlorophyta > Chlorophyceae > Chlamydomonadales > Chlamydomonadaceae > Chlamydomonas > Chlamydomonas applanata. The sequence goes on from BDCZ01000844.1 coordinate 6,423, forward strand.
GGACCCAGTCAACTAACAGTGTGTGTTGGGGTTCGCGCTCAATCCAGCCAGTATGAGTCGATTGGTTGAGGCCCAATCCATCCAGTTGGAAAATAAAAGGAGGAAGTGTGCCACAGCTGCTGAGGTTGGGGTCCATTTGGGTACCTTGGGGGTCCATTAGGGTCAACCATACATCCAGTTTGGGGTTTGTGATGAAGCAACTTACATGTTGCTGTTGACCACGGGTGGTGTGTCGGCCAACTGCTAACCTTTGCGGTGCTCGCTTCCCACAGGGTGCTAGGTGCTGTAGTGGGGCGGCTCCCGGTAATTAAGGCTGGCTTGGTCCTCTAGTGATTGTGTTTAGATAACGACTGTCAGGCTCCGGCATGCAGACACATCTGTGACACACCGTGTTATTTTTATTATTCTTGCTTACTTGACTTTGGTTTTGTGCGCACCACTGAACGCAGAATGTAGCCAGGCGGCACGTGGCGGTGTTTCAGTGGCGCTGGGGGAGGTGAACGGACCCACCCCAGATGGCACGTGGGAGCCATGCGCCCGGTGAGGTTTAGGGCTTAAGGTTAGCCCTGCGCACGGTGACTTCATTCACAGCTTCTTGGGTGTGGGATTGCTAAAACCTTACGAGTCGGTAGTCTTGAAATGATATCATGTAGGTGATATCGCTTGCATGCACGTACACAATGTTGTAAGTGTGCATTTCATAATAATAATAGTAACACGGCGTGTCACAGAATTATTGCATGCATCCACACGAATTCAGTATGAGTTGAACATATGCATTTCATATGCATATTTCATGAACATGCACCTGCCTGCCCGCAGCTACGCCATTATCCAGCGCCCCATCCCTGACGCCCAGTGCTCATGCACCCATGTCGGCCGCCGCTTCTCACTCACCCCCACTGAGCTGCTGGCGGTCAACCCGGGTGCGTGCAGTATGATGCAATGTTATGAAATATCATAAATACATGTTTTGAAATTTCAGGACGGATATTGTGCGCACGGTGTAATCACAAGGACTATCTGATGTTTGAGTTTCAGGTAGATATACAGTATGGCCCGGGCACAGGTAGGGTAGTGCATGGTACTGACCCCCGCTGATGCTGGCGGTCAGTCCGGGTGCGTGCAGTACGTGCAGCTCAATAGTAATAAAACAATAATAATGATAATAACAATTACACTAATATTATTATTGTCGTTGTTATTATTATTAATAATATTACTACTATTGTTATTATCATTATTAATAATATTATTATTATCATTAATATTATTATTACTATTATTATTATTGTTATTGTTATTTTGATTAATATTTTATATTAATGATAGTAACACGGCGTTTCACGGTTTCACCTGCTTGCTGGAGCCCATCACACGTAGAAATTCATGAAGGCTATAGAGATCCAAGCGCCTGCATTTCAGTGGGTAGTAGTGTATGTATATACAGGAAATATTGGATGCGGCTCAGGTAGCGTGGTCCGGGTTATGGTTATGGTCCGGGTACAGTGCATGATGGTCTAGTGCAGCAGGGTGGCATGGTCCGATCCCCAAGCCCTATACATGTGCTCCAACCACTGCACACCTCTGTCCTCCAGGCCCTTATTAAACCCTAAACCAGAAACCAGAAACGTTGATTGAACATATGCCCCTACCATAGCATATATGCTCGTACCATCCATCGTACCTTTTAGCAGGCTAGGCCGGTTTTCCTTAGCCGCATTTGCTGTTCCAGTGTGCGTTGCGCCTCAGCCTGTGTAACCATAACCATGACCATCGCGAACCTGCCTGTGTGCCCCAGGCCTGGGCTGCTGGGATGAGGCAGGGCCTGTGGGCGTGTGCGGCATCAAGACGGGCGACCTGGTGCGTTTAGGGTTTAGGGTTTAGAGTTTAGAGTTTAGGGTTTAGGGTTTAGAGTTTAGAGTTTAGAGTTTTAGGGTTTAGGGTTTAGGTTTGAGGGTTTTAGGGTTCAGCCTGGTGTTTACATCTCTGCCCTCCTCACCCGCACCCTACCCCACCCCACCCAGCCCACCTGATCAGTGACCCCCACGCCACCCAAAACACGGTAGCCTGACATGTGAACACTCACAACTATTGGCGGAGCGGCAGCCACCGGTGTGCATAGATATGGGTGCCGCATGCTGAACCTGCCATGTGGGGGAAGGCAAGCGCCAATCTTCACTATGATCGCCAACCTATATGAGCGCCAATCTTCACTATGATCTTCCTATACGCTGTGCTCAAGCATACTTAACCTGAGCAGCTGCTGAGTGGTTGAACGCTGGGAGAGCTCAATCCTACCTATGGACGCTGTCCTGGATGCCGAAGGGTTTAGGGTTATATGCCGAATCCGATCGAACTCCTGTAGTGTTACACGATTACACGGTTACATGGTTTTCCCAAAGCACGGTAACAAAATGCTGCTGGTTTGCGTGGTTACATCAGGAGCGCCGCAGCATCTTCACGTGACAGCGACATGGTTGTGATCAATCTCTCCAGAAGTCCACCCGAATGGAAGCTCTTCTACGGATCGTGTCACTCGACAGATTCACAGATACATCGGTCTAGCATGCAACTACTCTCGACACTAACAAACACACGAACGATGCCAGTATGCTAGCTATGCACATCGAACTAGTCTATAAAGCATCGCTCCATGGACATGCAAGGCACATGCAAGCATGCATGTCCATGCAGACTCTAACAACAACCCTGCGGCGTGCTCAATCAAACAATAAAACAGCCGCTCATTCATTCACTGAATTAAACGATCCATCAAACACGTAATCAAACAACTTTGCAACAGGCCAGAAACCCCTAATACAGTTAAAACTCATTACTTTGCTAAATCCCCATCCATGCAGATGTATGTGTGTGGCCAGCAACGGTTCATGCACGCATGCAACTTCATGCGCACACTCTGCATGCAGCTGTGTGTGGCCAGCAAGCAGGTCCAGCAAGGCCCAGCAAGCAAGGCCACTCGATCAACCATATAATCCATCAAGCAAACACCCAATCATCACACACCAGGTCCCACATTCACATCAGCTCTGTCTAAGCCCTGAATCTAGCTCAAGCTCTATCTAAGCCCTAATCTAGCTCCAGCTCAAGCTCTTCTTAAGCGTTTTCCAAGCTCTGAACCAACTCAAACTTCAAATCCCCATACTTGCAGGTGTGTGTGGCCAGCCAGGCAGAGGGGGCCCGGCCCTGGTTCAAGTGCCGCGCCTGGTCACCACTGACAGCAGATCTACTGCAGCCGGAGGCGAACCCCATGTCCTATTACGCCGCGGCCTATTTTGGCTACGTGGACGACGCGGCGGGCAGCAGTGAGGAAAAGTACAGGTGTGTTAATGCATGGAGCCCTATCTAAACCCTAAACCCTCCATCAACCCTGGGCTCACAAAAATAAAGCAAAGGCAGCAGAAGCAACGGAGGCCAGCCAGAGAGGCAGCAAAGGCCCTTCAGACACGAGTCCCTCGCTCGCTCCATGAACTGTGAATTCCCTCGCTCCCTGAACTGTGAAATGCGAGCTTCAAATGAAGCCTGCTGCTGCGTTCAGGCTTGGCACGCACGCAGCATCCCACGTTCATACATGGCGCTTTGGCTGCTGTTGGCCGACCGCCATGTTCTGTACTTGAATTAACTTGACTTAACTTGACTTAACTTGAATTGACTTTACTTGACTTGGTACAGCGTTTCCCGTTAGACGAGGTGCTAGATTCCTTATTAATGTTCTTTACTACTGCCCATACTTCTCCTGCATGCAGTATGGTGCATGCCTTTTTCAAAGCATCACAGCTCTCAGTAACCGTGCTTTTTCCTCTTCTCCCCGTCTCCTTCTTCCATCTGCAGGCAGCTGAACCCGGACCTGCCCGCGTGGGATGAGCTGGTGCAGGGGGCTGTGCCTAGGGTCAGCTCCACCGGCTTCACCCCCCTGGCCGTCTGCAGCGCCTGGGACACGGTGCGCGCGCGCATGGCTACCGTAGTAGTAGTAGTAGTAGTAGTAATAATGATAATAATAATAATAATCATAATAATAATCATAATAATAATAATAATAATAATAATAATAATAATAATAATAATAATAATAATAACACGGCGTGTCACAGATGTGTCTGCATGCCGTAGTGGTCCGTTGTCAAGCCGCCAACTTGCTTAGCTGTTAAGTGTTAGCAAAAGACAGCAGCTTTTTAACTACTAAGCCCTGATTATTCAAATCGGGCCCTGCGGCATGATTCATGCAGCTTTGAAAACCCTAAATTCCGGCCAGCTGTTGGGGGGGGGGAGGGGGAGGGCTGTATTGTTCCCCTCATGCATGGCTGCGCTTCTTGATCTCAAAAAAGCAGTTTTGCGCAGATCTGCATTCTACAGCTGAGCATATATGTTTCCATGCTCAGGTCTCTATAGCACAAAGATGCGTCGCAGCGTCACAAATCAAGGCATAGGTCTTGCGTGCGGCAATGGATCCGACTTGCTTGGATCAGCGCGGTAATGGATTGTGCGGCAACACATAAATTTAAATGTCGACAATATAAAAATCTTTCAGCTGCGGCAATCGTGCGGCGACGCGTTTAATATTGTTGCTCATACGACCCTGCGGCATGATGCTGGGCCACTACGGTATATTGCGGGCCCTGCCTGATGCCAGACGTATACATCCTTCTAAATCTATTATAAATTTAAATAACTATCATTAAGGTTATCATTAAGGTCAAGGCCAACCTGCGCCCCCCTATCGCGTGTTGACATTGCCATGCCTTCTTAGAGCTTCTAAAAGGCCTTTGGACTCCTAACCGTTCATACACCCCCCCACCCCCCCGCCCCCCCTCAGGTCCTCGGCCTGCGCACAAGACAGCAACAGTTTTCTTATAAGTATTTTGCTTCAAATTTGCTTCATCCACTGCCTCTTCCACTCGTCCACCCGCCCCTCCCAGGTCGTCGGCCTGCGCGTGCGCGCCCTGGACCATGTGTGCACCAAGTTCGAGTACGTGGCCAGTGACACCCAGCAGCTGTGCATCCTGGGGGTTGCCAAGCTGGGGGGCAATGCAGAGAGGTTCTACCTGCTCAACCCCATTGCACCGTGCAACCTGATCCCTAGGCCAGCGCCTGGCACAAACCCCAACGGAGTGCTGGTGAGCGAGTGAGGTACATCCAAGCAGTTTACCCTGAAACGTGTATGTATTCTATTTGAGGTCATAACCCCTCTGCTCCCAACCACAAACCCCAACGGAGTGTTGTCGAGTGTGCAGGTCTCTTTATATTTCATGATAATATAATAACACAGCGTGTCACAGATGTGTCTGCATGCCGGAGCCTGACAGCAACCCAAGTCGTTTTTTAAACACCATCTTTCTTATTTCATGCCAGGCTTTATCTTCGTTACCGGTGTATTGTAGTTACCAGCAGGTTCATCCCAGACAAGATTGTTGGTGTTTAGATGTAAGCATATAGGAGGATTTATGAGGCTTTTTGAGGGTTTAGCGTTCAAAAGTGGGTGTTGATTGATGTGCACCTTCCTCAACGTATCCACTGCTTCCCTGCTGAGCCATCCACACTCTGGATTCACTTGATATATATGATAAACAACAACACGGCGTTTCACAGATTCATCTGCTTGCCGGAGGCCATCAACTAGAGGCTCCTAAAGACTGTAGAGATGCAGGCGTCTGATGTAGTCAAACCCTAAACCCTAAACCCTTAAACCTCAAACCTTAAACCCTCACTTGCCGCTGCGCAAATCGTTCACATCGAGCACGCAGACAAATCTACAAACACGGGATATCACTGAACACAGAAACCGGCCACACACAAACCGGCCACAAACATATGGCTACATATACGTATGGCATATACGTATGGCTACATATACATATGGCATGCAGACACATATGTGACACGCCGTGTTATTATCAATATTATGTATGTATGGTATATATGTGTGGCTACATATGCGTCCAGATCTGCACCGATGGCGTGGAGATCCGTCCGGACGCCGACATTTCCAAACCAGGCAACCTGCTGCGCGACTCACACCTTGCCAAGTTTGCACGCCGTGCGGCCGCGAGCCCCTTTGGCGCAGCAGACGCGTCGGTTGCCACAGCCGTTGCACGCATGACCGAGGTCGAGGTGCGTACGTGATGAGCTGTGTATGTACACTATACATATCATACTGTACATTATATACATACTGTACCAGTGAATAGAGTGTTTAGGTACCGACTGTCAGGCTCCGGCATGCAGACACATCTGTGACACGCCGTGTTAATATTATTATTATTATTATTATTATTATTATTATTGTACCAGTGAATGGCTTCTCAGAAGTCTTTATGTAGCGTTCTTATGGCGCAAGGTAGACGCGTACCCCTGACTATAGGCTCTACCCCTGACTATAAGCTGACTCATATTCGTTGTTGCCTCGTTTTCAGCAGCCGCTGCTACAACAATGCATGGCATGTGACCAGGCATCTGGTGGCTGCTGACTATCTCATTATTAAACACCATGAAAAATCATTAAAGTTCAAGCATTGCTAAACCCTAAACAATGCCTGATGCAAGATGTGTGACGCCCGCAGAACAACAGCCCCGACCCAGAGCTGAAGCGCCAGGCTGCGTCCGCCGCGGTGGGTGGAGGATATATAGTCACTTTATGTCTGCATTCTTTTACATAGTAGCTGTATCTAGTCTGCACTCTTTTACATAGTAGCTGTGTATAACTATTTATCTAGGTCCCCCCTGCCGGCGTTCGCTTGTATGTCCGTTCCCACAAAAGAGGGACAAAGCATTAACGGTTACAATGTATAAGTATGGTATCAATGAAACAACAAATGGAAGGTGAGCAAGTTGCTGGCATGCCTTACTGGTGATATAAAGTGTTTGTTTGGATCACAAATAATATCTAACTTGCAAGCGTCATCTCATGAGTATTAGTGCGTCGGTGGTGTGCTTACCATCACCACTGCCATACCCAGTATCAGTATCGTATGTTGTTATTCCGACCATATGTGTGTGTTGGTTACATTGTACGCCCATCATGGCGCATAGACGCCTGCCGCGAGGCATGATTAATAACATTCGTTATAGGCTTGTAGCTTCAAAAACTGTTTGCTATTGGTTCATGGCCATTGCGGCCGTGCGGCTTGTGTCCATCTCAATCAGCATGTCAGCCAGCCTGTTCCAGGCTCTTCTGTCGTTACCGCGATTCATGAATTTGAGCATGTCTGCATCACTCCATTCCTGAGCTGGGGGCAACCCCTCAAACAGGTCATTGTACCGTGCGCGCACCCCAACATACGATTCACACTGCATCAGGTGCAGCTCATCCTCCCTCGTGTTCATGGTGCAGCATGGATATACGCGTTCATTGCGCGGCACCCGCCGACCCCGCCGCATACATTCAATGTTCAAATTGTAAGACCCCATGTGCATGCGCGCGAGTGCCCACACACGCTGTTGCCTGTTCACATGGTACGTGAACGTTTGCCCCGGCTTGTCCTCCCCCTTGAACCACCGCGTGAATGTGAACAGCTTGCTATTCCCATGTACATTCCTTATACTCACGCCGCACGGCCGCAATAGCCAATAACCAATAACAAACAGTTTTTGAAGCTACAAGCCTAAATAATACGAATGTTGCTAATCCTGTCTCGCGGCAGGCATCTATGCGCCATGATGGGCGTACGATGTACCCCCCCCCCCCACACACACACACACACGCACACACGCATCACACCATTTGTAACTCAGGCAACGTGCTCAAGCCACCAGTTCCCTACCTTTGTTTTGTTTTATTTACTCCACGCCCGCACCTACAATGCGTACATAACGTTTAACCCTGAACCCTAAACCCCAAACCCTAAACCCTGACAGATGGCGGCGTTCCTAAAGACACCTGCCGGCCGCGCATTCCTCAAGGCAGACAGAGCCAGCGGCCTGCCTGACGCGGCGCTGCTGTACACTGGTAAGTGCAAAAGCACATGCACGGGAACGGGCACGGGCACGGGCACGGGCACACACACTACTGCAGTGTTTTAAATGAGGGGCCCAGCTACGTTTAGGGTTCCTGTACGGGTGCGCAATACTTTTGCTTTTACTTACGCAACCCTGAACCCTGAACCCTGAACCCTGAACCCTGAGCCCTGAGCCCTAGGCCCTGAGCCCTAAACCCTAAACCGTGCGCATGCACGTGCGTGCGCGACACACAGGCGGGCACACCCTCAAGACGAGCCAGGACCGTGGCAAGCAGTGCGCGTACGCGAAGCAGCACGCCCACATCACTGACATCACCCCAAGCGCCGTCGCCTGCCCCTTGGCTGACCCCCCTTGCCTGGACGCGCGCATCGCCTTGCCGCCCGCCCCCCCCGGCGCTGCGCCCAGCCCCGAATACTGGGGCCAGGTCGCCAACTGCTTCTGTGACAGCAATGTGGACGAGTACCCCACTGAGCTGTGCGCCACGCTGTACGGCGCGGTGCGTGCCCTAAGCCCTAAGCTCTACAGTAAGCCCTAAGCCCTAAGCCCGGCGCCCTAAGCCCTCCACAGTAAGCCCTCTACAGTAAACCCTCTACAGTAGGTAAGCCCCAAGCCCTACGCCCTAGCTAAGCCCCAAGCCCTAGCTAAGCCAACTAAGCCAACTAAGCCCTAAGCCATAAGCTTCAAGTATAATTCAACACTGGAGCACAGCAGCTGGCTGCGTGCACACTTCCCTGGTACATCTTTGTCTAGGGTCCAGGGCATAAGTTTGGGTTCAGGGCTTAGGTCCAGGGCATAAGTTTGGGTTTATCAGGGCTTGGAAAGGGTCCATAAACCTTAAACATACAGGGTGCCTGAGCATTATTGAAAGCCCTAACCATCCCTGGGCCCCCACAGGTTTTGGAGGCCGTAGTGCGCGCGCACGCCCCCCTC
>BDCZ01000847.1:7356-18636 GCA_001662365.1 Chlamydomonas applanata
GCGCGAGCTGCACGCGCTCATGAGCGGGCCGCGTGCACGAGAGCTGTCGCCCAAGACGCAGGTACGCGCTGTGTGCAGGTGTGCAACAAGGCTATAAATACCCTCCCTTTCTGTTGCCAATATGGCAGCAAGTTTGGTGACGTGCTCCAGCATGCCTGATGCCTCTCATGCTCATTGCCATGCTGCAGTTCACACCGGGGGTTGGCTTCACGCCGCCATGCCTGTCACCCGCACACGTGGCGTGCACCGCGTCTGCACCTGTTGAGGACCTCGGGTGCCTGGTTCAGCCACCGCAAGGTGTGGCGGGGCCACGCGACTCAGCAGGTGCATCGCCGTGCTGGAACAACACCACCAACGTGCCGAGGGGCACGGTGCGCGCGGACTCCTCCGCTCCTGACCAGCATACCAGCTGTGGTCTGGGCATGGAGGCAGCAGGCATGGCTTGTACAGAAGTGGCAGTTGCGGTGGGAGGCGAGACGCTGGTTGGGAATTGCAGCGTGCCTGTGCAGCCTGCGCCGGTCATGCCAGCGCATGCACAACCCACACCCCGCACAGCGCTGGTGCCGTCTGATGTCATGTGGATGGCTGATATGATGAAGACGCTGAGCCAAAGCCTGGGCGATGACTTGTGGGCGGGCCTGGTGCGCTAGAGCCATGGCTGCATGGATGTTTATGATGCAGGCTGGGAAGCTAGACAGGAGAACAATGCTGCTGTCATCTGAAGAGAGACAGCGAGCGGCCCATCACGGGTCCGACGCCGTTTTTCATGAAACCTGAGCCATGGCTGATCCACTGACAAGCTGAACTTGCTGGAAGTAGCATGATGCTACCATTCAATTCGATCTGTTCCTGGTGACCTGACAACCTATGGCAGTCTGCAATCATGGTTACAACTACAGCCAGCAAATGAGCTGCACAAGCGTATTATCTTGAAGTATATGCGTGGAAAATTGTATGAAGAGCCATCTTGAGTCCTGAGCTGTGTGTCACCCTGTTGCGACCTCTTCCCTACCTTGGATAGTTCGTTTTGTTGTAGAGTTTCCAACTGAGTTTCCTTTCTCTTTGTAGAGTGTCCAACAGGATTTGAAAAAGGACAGCAACACATGGATTGCATAAACAAACAAGGAGATAGCTGTAGCAACAATGCTGCCTGCAACAAGGCAGTTGTATGTAAGCTTGAGGTCAATGCGCAGAGGTGCGTGCTGAAAGTGTTGATGCCGAGCCTTACCTATCATTATCCAGGTGATGACTGCCTGTTCACGTGACATGACGGCAAGCGAGAGCAGAAACACAGCTGCTTCAAGGGCATGCGCAGCAAGTTCCAGCCAGTGTAGCTCTTGCGGCTGGTAAGGTGAGGTGCGCAGCAGGTAAATAAGCATTCCCACCTAAGCACAAAAACCTTGGTTAGTGATGTTACTGTACTCTGTTACTTGGGTGCGATCAACTCATGCCGATGGCTCACCTGCAACACAACAATCAAGCAAATCTGCGGCCAGCTCTTGAAGCTGAGACCATACAAGCCCATCAAAACAGCACACAAGCTTTTATGACTAAAGTTCAAGGGGACTGCGATTTTTTGATACCAATGGTGCTGGTGGTGTGGGTCATCATTATCCTGCAAACATGTAGGTCAAGAAAGGTTAAAGCGAGATTGTGATAAGGACAGGCACATGGCCGCCAGACAACATGGCTCACCACCTGGGATGACACGGCCTTGATATCAGTAAAAAGGAAATGGAACCGCTGACGAATTGCAGCACTTGGGAACAACCAGGCCCAAGCACGTGGACACATCGCCATATCCTGTGCAGGGGCGTCCAAAGCTGCTGCCTCAATCTCTTTGGCTTCTCCAAGAGGCACTGCTTGAGCGGACTTGTTTGGTGCATCCCCACTACTTTGGGTCGGCTGTTGCTGCTGTTGCTGCTGCTGCTGATTTTGAGCCCCAAGCCCACCGATAACTGGCCCGTGAAATGTAGCCCAATGCGGCCCATGCAAATCACTGCTGTCAGGTACATTAACGTCTGTGCTTGATTGGCGAATCTGGTGAGGCAATGGAGCCTCCTTTGTGGGCACATCAACATGTGCTTCATACAGAACTCCGATAAACTCATGCCAGTGTGGTCCTGTTAGGTAATCATCACATTCTGCAAGTGACAGTTGGACGTTTGGTTGTGATTTGGGAGAGCAAACATGCAGACATCGTACCATTGTGCATGTTGGTTTTGTAGCTTAACCCCTGCACATGTGGACGCCACGTGTCGAAATGTGGAAGCTAACGACCAATCAAACTAGTAGTTTAATGGCAGCTGTTTGCTCCTCAGAATGCCTTACCTCTCCCTGCTGAATGCCTTTGATGCTGATGGTTAACCACCACAGCAGTATATTTGTCGGAAGTAGTACGCAAAATAAAAAGACATATGCAACGCCTTGGTGTAATGGGCTTGCCGAGCCTCCATCACTAAAGGACAATGCTGCATAATATGTCAAAGCAACCAAAAGGATCATGAAGAAGTACACCTGGAAGGGGAATGTGAACACAACTGCCATGTCGGTGTGGTATAGCTTTTCTGCACAGTGTATGAGGAGGTCTGGCCAATGACGCATGGCACGCGCTGATCTCACGTGCCTGAGTTGCAGGGAGCCTGACTGGTACACTACTGTATGCCGGGACCGTGAGGCATGGAAGCGGCTGCTTCACATGAGGATCAGATTCGCAGCACCCGTATTGGGAAACGCTGCAACAAGCAAATGTGGTGCAGCCAGCATGCCGTGCAGTCGTGAAGCCTCTGTATGTCTTTCTAAATTTGGATCTCACATACAATAAACCAGCAACAATGGCGTTATGAATACATCTGCGAGTGCATAGTTCCTAGAGATGTTTATGGAGTACTACTATAAGGGCACCGGCACACAACCCAACCCGTCCGGCACACTAGGCCTGGGTATGCCGCCCATGCGCGCCCCACCCGCCGCCTCCCTCGAGGCCTGGGTGCCCTTGTGACGCCAGCATGTCGCTGGTGTTCACGGGTAGTGTGTTGGTTAGCCAATTTGCTGTGTTGTGCCTGTGAGTAGGGGGTGCAGCTGTGGGTGTGCGGTGCAAATGTGGATGGGCTGGAGTATGTTGGATGAATGTTTGCTTGACTCAGCAGAAACACCGTGTAGGCACCTGGATTTCTATGGTCTTTAGGAACTTCTAATTGATGGGCTCCAGCAAGCAGATGAAACTCCGTGTTTTTACTAGTATTATTATTACTATTATTATTTTGAAGGCCGTGTTTACTGCTGACCCATTAGGTCGACAATTAGCCCAACAATTAGGTCAGCCATTAGCCTTTTTCTCCATGCACAGAGCGCTCCCAGAGGGCGGGCTGGGTGCGTTGGGCAGCTGAAAGGTCCCCGGATCCAGCGCGCACGGGGCGGTCTCGTGGCGTTCTTAGGGCTCGGGCTAATGGCTGGGGTAATGGCTATGTAAATGTTTGAGCATTCACGGGCCTGACAATTAGGGTCGCCCATTACCCCGGCACACAGCATAAATGCGATCAAATGCCGTCAGGATTGCATACAACAGTTACGTGCAATGCTGCCCTACCCAAACACCATGTGATTCAGGTCTTGGTGGCGCAGCAAAGGGTGGGATCTTGGGGGCAGCAGTGCGGCCTTTAATCGCGTTATTTGGCCTTTTGGGTACCTCCCATGGCTCTTAGGGTTGTGCCGTAGCTGTCGGCAGGCTAATATTTTTGCAAATGCCGGGTCCCCGCCGAAAATTAGCTGAACAATTAGCCCCCTAATGGGTCACCCTTTTTGCCGACTTTTTGCCAAATGTCAGCTTCCAGCCATTCCCCCCCTAATAGTTCGGCTAATTGTCGGGGTAATTGTCGCAGCAGTAAACACGGCCTAATATAATATCTTGTAATAATGGGGTGTTACTGCATTATAAACCCTTTTGTAACCCATTTTAGTTTCCCGTATCGGGTGCCAGGCTGTCCAGTTTATGGCCGTGACGGGCCTGATATCTGGCCGTGACAAGCCCGATATATGACGCAGGCACCCCGTTATTGCCAGGCTGGCACCCCATTATTGCCAGGCTGGCACCCTGTGCAACAGCCAACGGCTGTTGCACCAATTAAGATTTTTTTAGAAATTCCTCAAATTCTCTAAGTGTACTGTCAATGGTGGGTGTTGAACCCAGGACCTGTCACCAACCTTGGACACCCCAACAAACTACAACCAACCCCTACTTTCCCCCTTGTTTCGAAAAAACATATACACCAATATGTCCTTTAAAGCCCCTAAATGCAGTAATCACCCCATTATACGCGTGGTTCCGGTGCGTGGTTCCTGCCCACTTGTTGGGCTGTATCCATGTATCGTGCTGCGCAGTGTAACATTCCTTCTTCTTTATTATACAGGCTAACCTGGTCTGGATATTTCATGTTTCGAAGTTCTACGCCGGCTGGTGTTGGCCTGCTGTCAGTAGCTTACTGAGGTATAGGCAGGAGTGTGGTCAGGGTAGGAGGGCTGTTGAGTGCTGAGTCCTGCATGTTTAGCCTTCTTGTGGCTGTGACCTATGGTGCTACTATGGGTTGACACTAGGCAGTACTGAAGTTGGATGGACAAGCGGATCGCTTTTGCATTACTTTTCCTAGTCCCATGCGTCACTGATCACATAGCAGCTCCACAATGGTATGGCCCTTGCCCTCAGGTGGGGGCCTGGCGGTGCGTGGTTCCTGCCCACTTGTTGGGCTGTATCCATGTATCGTGCTGCGCCGTGTAACACTCCTTCTTCTTCATTATACAGGATAACGGGGGTGATACGGGGGATTACGGTCGAATAATCCCCTCGTACTTGGCCATTATGTTTGCTTCACTCAACTGGAACGCCGTGCAGGCACCTGGCTCTCTATAGTCTTAAGGAAGTTATATTGATGGGCTCCGGCATGCAGATGAATCTGTGAAGCGCCGTGTTATTATTTATTATTGGCCGTTAAGGGATAATGTGCCTCGTACTCGGCCTACCGGCCTCGTACTCGGCCCACCGGCCTCGTACTCGGCCCATTATCCCATATCGGCCTCGTACTCAGGGATTATTTTCCCGTAATCCCCAGTATCACCCCCGTTATCCACTACGTAATAACGATAGAATATATGTATGTATGATAAAGGGCAGCTGTCTTGGTACGGTACCACTATCGCTTTCAGACATTCGCATGTTTTGACGCTGTTCCGTTTCATGTGTGGTGTAGGAGGACAAAAAGCACTGTGGAACAGCTCTACTATGACTAACACTGTAGTACACCGTAGTACACTTACTTCCAGCTTTGGTGAGCTCAGATCAGTATGGACCTTCCTGCTGATCAGTAACTTGTAGACGACCAACACTAGTAGGTGAACCAGTGCTAGTGCGGCAAGCAAGATTGCAGCGACCACCACGCAATACAACACGTTGTAACCAGGTTGATTGCCAACAGATAACACAGACCGATGCCTGTGCTGGCCATTCAAGCCAGGAATCATAATGACGGAGCCAGCTAGCAAAGACCTACATGTATGCCGTGGATTAGTTCATGGGCATCTTGCACATCTGAACCAGCTGAGCACCAGCTTACTCACCATTGGAACTGGTCTGACAAGCTTCGAACTTGTTCTCCAAGCCCAGGAACTGCCAAACTGGATATCATCGCAAGGATTTGGATGTGAAAGTTGCTCTGTACAAGGCCGCCCTGGATAGGAACACCCAAGAAACTAGCACCTGCAGTTCAGCGTTGTAAAAAGTTCGGCAAATACAAGAAGTCGCTGACATTTGTTATTGGCAGTTGTTTTGGCAATGTCAAAAAAGCTGCTGGCGCATCTTAGAAATCAGGACCAGTGCAAATCCTGATGGCATAAATCACCTGCAGTCGCAACTGTAATTGCAGCAATACTGCCCACTGCCACACCTGAAGCAACCTGCAGGTGGCTTGGTGAAAGCCATATTCATGGGCAGGCAAGGAAGGTGAGGTGCGAAATTCACAGTCTGAATCTGCCAGCATACAAGCAAGCCAAACCTCACCTCTGAAAGCATGTTGTAAACGGCTGATACATCTGTTGTCGCGGACCCAGCGGCAGGGCTCCCAAGGAAAAGGGAGTACACTCCTTCATTCCCAGCAAGATCAAAATACTTATCTTGAGGCAGTCCTACTTGTATCCAGGTGTTCGTGCCACCTGGAGATGAAATCAGAATTGTTTGACACTACAAGTTTGACACTTGAAGCGAGGCCCAAAAAGGGCATGTCATGCCGATGGTATGGGTTTGTTTTTGCAAACAGCTCTGTATTACAATTATACATTGCATTCCACTTGGCATGCCACCTGATTTACAACGCGTCATCTGTCACCCTCCTGCATTATCAGGGGATACTCGTGCAGCACGTGCGCTCAACGCCATAATGGGGTGCAGTGCGATGCATCGTGCATCATGCAGCGCGTCTGCGTGCATTGTTCTTGTGCATCGTGGCGTGTGACCCTGAGTGTTACAACTATGCCAGGCACAGGACCAGGATGGATTTCTAGGCAATGAGCCTCATATTGTGTTATCATTTTATTATTAGCCTCATATTGCTTTCAACTGCTGAAGTACTGAGGATTTGCGGCAAGGTGCCTTCTCACACCTTTCCACTCCAGGACAGGTTGGGTTGTGTGCCGGTGCAGCTAGCATGCCGTGCAGTGCATGCAAGCATGGGGCTCAGGCATGGCAGGGCAGGTGCACCGCTTCATGGATTAGTGTGAGAGTACGATGTTCACTCGGCACACTCGCGCAGCCCCCTCCATTCCTTCTTATTTGTGCTAGTTGGTACCACGAATGCTGAACCCCTAGTTGCTTGAGGCTGCGCCTCGCCGCATTAAACCAGACTGTGTGTGGCCTCCTCACTTGCCTGCCTCTCCCTGACAACCCTGAGGCAAACAGCATCTGCGTGACAAGAGTGCTATCATCACGCCGTGCCACATGCCCCAACATGCACCGCAGCCTCCTGTCTGCCAGCTGCTGCCTTGCTGCCTTGGAAGAGGTCATGGTTGGAGAACAGAACTGGAGTAGCACGTTCTGTGGCAGGCTGTATGGATGTCTGAGATGCTGACTGCGAAGCTAGACAGGAGAACATCGTTGCTGTCATCTGAAGGAAGACGGTGAGCGGCTCATCACAAGTCAAAGGCCATGTACCATGAAACGTGAAACCTGAAAAGACCTAGAGTGCTAGGCACACAACTGGTGGATTATAGCTTGGATTTGGGCACGCAACAGAGCGTGTATGCTGAGCAACCCGTGATTGGCTAAAGGCTTATGTAACATAACACTGCTGCTGCTGTTGTCTTGTTGTTATTGGTGCCGCCGTTTTTGTTGCTACTGCTGCTACTCCAGCATTCATCCAGCATTAAGATGAGCTGTCCGGCTTGCTCCTGATGAGCCAACAAGTCACTAGAAAAAGAAGATCCACCAGCGAAATGGCTGAATCTGTAGGATTTGAGGGGGGAGTGCGCAGCAAACAAAGGTATGCCTCACACATCAGTGACATCGGACCCTTTGTGTAGATCCCGTACCAGGTTCCCCGTGCCATCCTGGCCTTGCTGTGCCCTTGCTCCTTTTCTGCTTTCCCGCCCACCCACATACCCTTGCCCGCGGCTGCCCCTTCTGTCTTGGTTACCTGCTTTGGTTTGTTGTCCACTTGCATGGCTGACAGGCGGGCTGTCCTCTATAAGTCATGTTGGCTCACACATGCATCCCCCCAACATGCTGGCTGCAGCCTGGCCGCGCCAAGGCGTAATATGCCAGCATGCACATGCATGACCCAAACACTGAGTGTAGGCGGGGTTGGGGCTGAGGCCCGGCCATGGCTGGCAGCAAGCCCCATTAAAAGGCCCAGCTGGGCAATGATCAAAGGACAGAACCCCACATCCTGGGGTGCGCCAGTCTAAAACCTCAAATCCAGCAACAAGGCAACGAATTCAGCAGATCATGTTTAGGTGGTTGATATCCCTATATAGAGGTTACCACTCAAGCATCGCTTGCCTGTTAGGCACCACCTCGGCGCTGTTAGGCACCACCTCTTTAAAGCTGAAACTGGGTATCACCGCTGTTTTCAGCTTATTACCCAAGTATTGCTACTACTGCGTGCGTGTATGTGTGTGTGCGCGTACAGCACAACAGCAGGTTCTTCGATACCTTGCAGGACGCCAGTGTAGTGGGTATCGTTGACGGCGACCCACTCCTTGAAGGTTGCTCCAAGAAGGCCAAATGCGTCCTGCAAGTCGAAGTTTTTTCAAAGTATTACAGTGCCTTTGGTTTGCTGCCTTGTTCTTAAAATGCACATGACATCAGGCTTCACAAAGCACTGGCATCAGGGCTTGCATGAGCACCAGTGTGGCGTTTGGACAACATACCTGGTTGACGTGCAGTACTGGTTCAGAAAAATTGACCTTTAAATACAATTCCCGTGAGCCAGATGTGCGCAGTATTAATGCTGTTAAAGTGCCTGACACACTTGGTGGTGTTGAATCAACCAGCACTCGGCCCTCCATGAGCTGCACTCCGATCAACAACTGAAAGCAGGTGCCAAGGCACATGTTCATGTCAAATCTGAAGTTGGTATAAATAATTGTTTTTGGAATGTGATTTTAACAGGAATTGAAATTTTATCAGGAAGCCTGAATAACAGCAATAATAGTTGTGTTTGTCCTGTAGTTCAGTAGTCTGCGCATACCGTATATGGATTTGGATTTGACGCACAATACAGTAACGATCCTTCACTGCATGTGGATCCATCTGCTCCTTGTAGCCGTGCTGCTGTTACTGATGTACTGTACTGTATTACCATTACACCATTTCTTCATGGTGGTGGTGGTAGTGGTAGCAGCCGTAGCAGCAGCAGCAGTAGTAGAAGCAGTAGTAGTGGTGGTAGCAGTAGTAGTCTTGGTTTCTTAGCTCCCATGCACACTCATGTCAGGAGACTAAATCTAGCGTGTTTATTTAATTTGGAGGGGCCCCAGCAGTACGGGTAAGATCCACCAACAACTTGGATGAATCTGTAGGTTCTACTGCTTTTATATGAGGGGAATGTGCATTACATGGTTACGGAAGCAACGATCCTCGGGCCAGGGCCTAATTCATCACCACACTGCCGCAACGTTCGGCACCTCCAAAACCAACCAAAAGAAAAACTAGACGCTAGGAGTTCACCGATCCCTATAAGACGCAAGAATGCTGCATTAGCAGCTACCAATGCCCCATGTTCACATGTCACACCAGCACACCCATGGTATGCTCGGGTGCTTACATAGCAGAGAACCCAAGTTCTATTTGCCACTGCGTGGCTGAGAACTCATGTGTTCTGCTGCTGTTATACGAGCGGGATGCGCAAGAGTTTCAACGATATGGGCGACCTCCCCTCCCCCCGCCATCCCACCCACTCCCCATCCACACTCAGCACCCGCGCCCAAAGGCCTGGTGCTGTGACCGCA
The DNA here is from genome assembly GCA_001662365.1 of Chlamydomonas applanata. Lineage (NCBI taxonomy): Eukaryota > Viridiplantae > Chlorophyta > Chlorophyceae > Chlamydomonadales > Chlamydomonadaceae > Chlamydomonas > Chlamydomonas applanata. The sequence goes on from BDCZ01000847.1 coordinate 16,846, forward strand.
CACCGCGCCCCACTGCACGCATGGCTCCCTGGCCCATGCACGTGCCGCACGCATGACGGGCTGGTCCAAAGCCTTAAACCCTATATTTCTCCTGGCCCTGGTTTTGGTTGTAGACGTGCACATGAGAGCTTGTTGGATGGCTACCACTCGCAGTCATCAGCTGTCATCAGTCATCGGCGACCTCCCGCAGTTAACACATCATGCACAACCCCCAACATGCTGGCGGCAGATCGGACCATGGCCTGCTACGCTGGCATGCACTTGCATCATATGCAAGTTCACCCATCGCACCGCATGCGTCTGGGCTGGGGCTGTTGCCGGTTATGAGTCTGGGCATGCGTCTGGGCTGGGGCAGCCAGCACCACTTCGGCCCAACACTCTAAGATGGGCGTTGATTATCCGAGCTACAGCGCTACTGGGAGGGCTGGTAGCGCTATGGACACTCTAACAGCGTGCTATCATCGCTACTAGCAGGCATAGTGCTACTGGGTGGATGCTACTGATGTTGAGCTCTAAAGTATTTGCCATTATTTGCGAATGAGGCAATTCTGAGCATGCAACGACCATGCATAGCGCTTGGCAGGTCCATAGCACTCACTGGCACGCCCATCTGACATTACCTTGCAACACCGTGCTGCATGAACATGTGTGTGACCAGGTCACGCTGTGCATTTTATAATTATAATAACACGGCGTTTCACAGATTCATCTGCTGTGCATTTATCCTCAACAAATGAGCTGCACATGCCCCTGTTGAACTTTATAACTGTAATGTGCAAATTAAAATGCACTTCCTGGTAAAATTCAGCCTGGAAAAGCAGAACGCCCCACCTCTCAAGATCTGGTCACACAACGAGGTGGGCCTGCATGGACGGCCTACATGGAGCCATGCAAGTGTGCTACTAACCATGCAGGTGCATGGTTAGTAGTGGCGGGCAGCAGCAGCTGCCCCACACGCCAGTATGGACATGCATTGATATCTGATACGTTGGGATGATCAATCTAGTTGCTGGATACATGAATTAGCGTTGAACTGCGGTTGTAACGTATAGCGTGACTATTTGCCGATAGTGCTATTAGTGCTGCTAGGCTAGTAGCGCTATTGCTGTTGGACTTCAAACCTTGGCAATGATGAATGGTTGAGGCCCCCACCTGTCCGTGGAGTGCCAGCCTGAGCCCTCAAACGAGCTTTGTCATGTACATGTATTACATAAAACGGTCATGTGATGTGCTGCCTGGACAACCTCAAAGAAGCAGACATGGTAACAATCTTACTGTGCATATCCTCAGGCATATTCCCAGGCATACTGTATTCCCATGTTTTTACCTACCTTGACCAGGTATACGCCATCGGCTGGTACTTGAACGGAGACCATGATGTCTGAAGCGTCTTGATTAGACGCCTGCCATCCCAAGCTGCTTTGTAGGCTTTGCTGGATCATAAAGTCACTGTTGCTTTGCTGGACCATCACCAGACAGCCGCAGTATGCACAGGTGATTGACGGGTCGTGCAAACCAAAACCCAATGGAATCACCTTGGATGTAACCAGGCTGGGCATTGGCTTGCCGACCAACGCTGTGGAGCACAGTCGAGACAGATTGCGGACCACGGGAAAACTGGGCATTTCTGGGATGAACTGCTGTCCTGGCGGGCTACTGAGTGGCTTAGGTAGGACAGCTGGTGTTGGCTGTGATGGAAACCAGGGACGCAATGGGGAGGGCGGGCCAGGAGGGTCCGGTGACAGTGGGCTGAGCAGTGGCGGGGAGGGAGGACTGGGGGGAAGGGGGGAG
>BDCZ01000849.1:0-18535 GCA_001662365.1 Chlamydomonas applanata
TGGCTCTTGCTGAAAATCATCTGGTCTATGTGCTGGACCTCGTGCAGCATGTGGACTGCCTGATGTACTGCATTTTCCTCAAAACAGCCATCTGCCCAAACCCACTGCTGTGCCCCCCTTTTGCTTCTTGATGCATTGTGGCAGCAAGAAGCAAAAGCATTCTGCTCCAGCATTCTGGTCCATGGCCCCCCTTGTTGGAAGCCAGCTGCAGGCTTGGCCACTGGGATGTATGAGGCTCCTCTCGACAATGGCAGCAGCTGCTGCCCTTGACCTTGAGGTGCCACCTGGTGAGATGGTGCTGAATGGTGCCCTTGCACTTGCTGCCTTGGGTTTGGGGGTGGTAGCAATGGTGATAGATGGCTGCATGCTGCTGCTGCTGCTGCTGCTGCTGCTGCGCGGCTGCTTGACAGGTGCAGGTGATGCACCCAGCTGCACCAATGCCCCAGATGCTAGGATTGATATTTGTGAAGGTCTGTTCCTCTTGATGTTGTGCTGCCACCATTATGGCATGTGAGCGAGTGCGATCCAAGTGGGAACAGTGAGATGTATCTCTGGGCTCTGAGAATCGCGATGATGCCATTTACTTGCAATATCATCATCAGCGCCCACAGCTCGAGTTGAGTGCGTTGGTCTTCATTCACGTCAGCTGCACTTTCAGCTGTTGTCGTTCACTGGTCCGAGTATTGTCGATGAACGTAAATTTTGATGCGACTGGTCCCTGGTTGTTAAGTTTGATGGCTTCTTGACCTGTTCTTGACTTATGATTTTTTCAGGGACAGACCCCCAAGAGCGTTCCTGGGCACTGTTTCGCACTACAGTAGCACTGTGTATGCTTTTGGCATTGACCTGTGCACTCCTAGACTCAGGCCAATTTCCCGGGGAAAGTTTCCCCATCCATACACACCATGGATACCCACACACACACACACACACACACACACGCACACACACACACACACCACATATACATATACACAAACATATAAATATATATATCTGTATACATATATATAATATACATACATATATATATATATACCAGCCGGCCCCCACCTTGAGCTTGGCAGCCGCCAGCGCCGCCAGCCGGTTGTTGAACTCATAGACAAGGTCAGCCATGTCGACCTCCACAGCCTTGCGCTCCACCTCCAGCTGCCGCCGCTTCTTCTCCGCCTCCTCCGCGGCCTGTGCGCACGGGGGCGGGATGCAAGGTCTCAATGGCATAAGATCGAACCGAGCACATTGTAAAGACCAAGCACAATGTAAAGAACCAAGCACAATGTAAAGAACCAAGCATGATTTAAAGAACCAAGCATGATGTAAAGAACCAAGCATGATGTAAAGAACCAAACACAACAGGGTTCAGGGCACCCTTGGCACGTGATACCATCCGCGCCAGGATCCCACTTTTCCATCACCGTACTGCCACACTACCATACCTCTGTGTGAGGATCACACATGGCAGGCAAAAACGCCTACACAATAAACCCTAAACTTGAACCCTGGACCCAACCACCCACCTCCATCGCGCGCTTCTCCCACTCGGCAAGCCGCTTACGCTGGTCCGCGCTCATCTGCCCACGTGGCAGGTCCATCCATGCCTCACGCACCAGCTCACCTTCACCCCCGTCCTTGGCCTGGGGGCAGGGGCAGGGAGGTGGGCGGGGTGGGGTGGGGTGGGGTGGGGTGGGGTGGCGTGTGAAGGAGTCAAGCGAGGTGTGGTGGGATGCACACATGTGGCAGGCGCGGAGGGCACAGATGGGGCACAGGCTGTTGTTTGGGGTGTCCCTCCCCTTTCACGTGCCATAGGGATTGTGCGCGCGCTGTCGCCAGCCACACACACGCACTCAGGCAAGTCAGCTTGCCCGCAAACAAGACCCAGGCCCAGGCCCCTAAACCTCACGTTGTTACAATCTTGCTTGTTAGGGAACCATGCCCCTGAGATGCTGTACACAGGCACACTCAGGCCTCGGCCCCCAGGTACACACGATCCCAGGCCCTCACCTTGCGCCCCTCCAGCGTTGCATTCATCATCTCCCGCAGTGCGCGCTGATGAGAGTCGTCCGCCTCTGCCCGCCGGCGCGCCTCCTCCGCCGCCGCAGCTGCCGCCGCCGCGCGCGCACGCTCCTCTGGCGGTACCCACTTTTGTACTGCCACCTCTGAGTCCTGTACTGCCAGCGCCGCCTCCCGTACATCCACGCCCCTGTGGTGCCATGCGGCACTTGGCAGCGCCGGCTCAGGCAGGCCCAGCTCCTGCGGTACAGCGCAGTACGGAGCAGTACGTGGGTGTGGCAGTACAGTGCAGTACAATGCACAGCACACGGCAATGCAGGCACAACCATTGATTACCGAACGTGGCAGTTCACGTACGGGTGCCATCACCAGCTAAACAGCAGTGATGGCACAGCTGGCATCACCCTAAACCCTGAAAACCTAAACCCGAACCCTGAACCTCACACAGTCACCAGCTCACCACAGTCTTCCAGCACAGCTGCACGGGGCCTTCAGCAGGTATACAGCACAGCACAGCACAGCACAGCACAGCGCAGCGCAGCGCACAAGGCGCACAGCCGCACACCTTTTGGATCTCAGCCACGCGTGCCGCCTTCTCCTCCAGCTTGTCCACCTCACGCGAGCGCGCAGTGACCAGCTCCTTGAACTTCGCGTTGAACACGCGGCACAGGCAGCGCGCCTCCTCCTGCGCACGCAGCGCCGGCATGGCGTGGTGCAGCGGAAGGGAGTGGTGGGCAGACGCGTGTGGGGGCAAGCCATGGGCTTGTTATCATACTCATCACGCTGACGATGCTAAGGTTTCAAGTGGAAAGGCCCAACAAGGCAAAGCTACCTCCCTGCTCCCACCCCCACCTGCGCTTCCTATACCTGCACCCTCCTCCCCAGCTCCGAGGCCAGCGTCTGGAAGCTCCATCTGCACCCTATCTCCCCTCCCTCCCCACCACCACACACACACGCACACAAAACCTCGCCAGCCCCCCTCACCGTGAGCAGCACAGCCTGCGCCGCCTTGTGCAGCGGGGTGCACAGCTGCAGCCCTGAGTACAGCAGCCCACACGCGCCGTTCACGACCGCGGCACCTTCCAGATCGCCGTGCCCGCCGCGCTCACCGGTCCCGGCCCCGCCCTCCTGACCCTCCTCCCCTCCCTCCTCCCCACCCTCCTCCACGCCGCCGTTGTCACCGCCGCCCGCCCCATCCACAACACCGCGGGGCGACGGCTGCACGCTGCCGGCGGCAGACGAAAGGTCCAGCTGAAAAGACGTGGCCATGGGCCTTCCCCAGCGACGCAGGGGCACGATTTGGCCACGCTGCTCAGCCGGCCGCCCCTCCCACTCTGCTTGCTCGACCCGCCGCAGAAAGGACACCTTCTTCAGCACTGCCGCATCCCCACCAGTCACACTTCTCACGGGGTATGACGTCACAGAGGCCACCTTCACGGCAGCTCCTGCATCCTTCCACCGCTTTTGGTCCTCCGCCGTGAGGGAGGAGATAAACACGTGCTCCGGCAGGGCAGCCAGCTCGTCCGCTTGCACCTCGTAGCCCGACAGCAGCAGCTCCGCCAGCCGCTGCCGCGCGACCTGCGCCAATGTGAGCGAGACAATGAATGAGCGTGTGAAGAGCAAGAAATGGGTGAGTTCAGTGAGGGACTGAGGTGAGTGAGGTTGTGACCGTGTCGGCGGCAGCACATGCATTTCCTGGGACGCCGTACACAGGAGGTGCAATCATGGCCAAGGTCAGGGAGGGAGTTGAGCAGATGGGTGATCCGTCAACCCCCACCACCCTCGCACAGCATCAGCCCCGCCTACTCACGTCGGGCGCGACCACGGCGTGCTGCGCTGTGGCGCGCACAGCGGCCACGGCAGCCGTCCCTGCCGCAGTCAGCTCCTCCCTCAGGGCCACGTCCATGATGAACTCAGAGTCCGGCAGCCGCTCTGCTTCGTCCGCCGCCGCGTTCCGTGCGCGCAGCTCCTCCAAAGCCACCGCCCACGCCGCCTTCCGGGCGTCCAGCCGGTCAGAGAACACACGCACCTCCCCGACCTTGGCGTGCCGCTGCGTAGCAAGCCGCGCCTCCCGCCACCCGCGCACCGAGCCCTGCGCCAGTGGCGGTGCTGCCAGCGGCGGCACCGCCCCGTTCATCGGCCCCAGCGGTACACACGCACCGGCCTGGGGGAGCGCAGTGCCAAGCCCCGGGGGCGCCCCCAGTTTCACCGAGGGAGCAAGGAGCACGCGTGTGTCTGGGCCAGAAGGGCGGCTGCCCGGTGGCGCACGCGCACGTGCTGCTGCAAGCCCCGGAGTCTGGGTCACCTCCACGACGTGCACACACCCGTCCTCGCCTGCCGTAACCATCAGCCGTGTGCCCAAGGCTGCGGCGGCGCAGCGAGGGTACTGCTGGGCCGGCGTGGGTGGTGGGCCGTCCGTGCCGGCAATCATGGGGGCGACGGCTGTGTCTTCCACCCGCATGGGCGCACACATGGGCCAGCGCGCAAGCATTGTAAGGTCTGGGAGTGAGTAGACTGAGGTAGATCCACACACACCCGCCACGACCAGGTGCTTGCCAGACGTCGAGATGGTGGCTGAGCTGGCAGGGGCGGGTAGGTCCAGGGGCTTCTCTGTCTCTGGCATTTGGAAGTTCTGGGGCGCGGAGATGCCACCACCCGGGGGCTGCGGCGGCGGCGTGGCGTGCGCGTTGCGTTGGCTGGTGGAGCTCTGCCGCCCGAGTGCGCGCTGCTCGAGCGCGGCAAGCACGTTTCGCGCCGTGTTGCGTTGCGCGTCGGTCGGCAGCTTGAACCGCCGCACGCTCTTGTCGGCGCAGCACGCGAACAGCCAGAATGAGCCGTCTGCAACGCCAACGTCCGTGCACAGGGTCGCGACCATCGCCGTGATCACTGACTGCGCGCGTAGCAGCGCGACTAGCAGCGAAGTGGGTTTGATGGCTGCGGTGTCAGAGTCCCGTAGGTGCGCCAGCGAGGTCGGTGGCGTGATGACTTGCAGCTCGCCATTCGTGGTCCCAACAACGAGCAGCGCAGGCCGCGGCGCCGCCGCAGCGGCAGCAGCATCCCTGCCGCCGGCCGCAGCACCAGCTGGGAGCAGCTCTGGCGGGCCCCAGGCGAGCAGATGTGGGGACGCGATCGCATAGAAGCCCAGGAGCTGCAGCATGATCTCTGCAGAGGACGCAGCACCTGGACTCAACGACACCCGCCAGAACACCAGCTTGTTGTCTGCTGCACTGCACGCAGCAGCCATGTCGCCGGATGCGGAGAATGCAAACGCGGATACCGGGCCGTCAAAGAGCCGTTCAGCCCACACCGGGGACACCAGGGCGCTCGTGTCCATGCCCTCTGTGGCGGCCCGCGCAGCCAGAGCACGGTCCGCGCTCAAAAGGTACACGCCACCAGCAGCGTCGCCTGCAGTACAGTGCAGTACCATTCCGCGCATCCAAACACGTGTGGTGCAGACTGTAAAGGTGAGGACTTGAGGATCAACCGCAGGGCCAGCGTGCCCACCCATTACATCCCCAACCATCCTGTATCACGTGGATGTGCTCCACAAGTAGTTTGAGCCCTGAGCTGCCAGCACACACCCAGTGTGACAACCGCCACCAGGCCCCGCGGCTGCAGTACAGGCAGTACACCGAGGCAGTACGCACCCGCGACGGCGATGTTGGAGGTGCGGTACGGTGTGAGCAGTGTGATGGGTGCAGCCAGCGTCCATGTGGCCAGCAGACTGACTGTGAGCACGGGGCCCGCTGCCCCCCCCACCTCTGCAGCGCTCTGGCTCATGTCAGGCGCCTTCGCTGCCCACAGCCGCACGGTGCAATCTTCACCTCCCGTCATGAACATCTGTGCAGGTGATCAAGCACGAATGGGGATGGGGCCGGTGGTGGGGTGATCTGCGGCGTTGTGGGCACCAGATGCCCTGCAGCTCCCGCCGCCCCGCGTGCACAGCTGCACCCATGCGATGCATGAGGCGGGCGCAGACCAAAGGTCCCCCTAAGCTGCGTTGCCATGCGCAATGTCAGCACCCCATATTATGAAATCCATCTGCCAAATGCCCCGCACCCAGCCATCTCCCTCCACCCCTACCCAGTGCATTCTAACATCTAAGTTCACGACATTTACGCACGTCGCGCTGCAGCAGCGCCACGCCCACAACGCGCCCCACATGGTGCGACCCAATCACTGCTGCGGCCACACCAGCCGCCAGCGCCGCCGCCAGCGCTACTGTCGGGTCCACCGGTTGTGGGTCTGCTGCCTCGCCCTGCACACGATTGGCACCACAATCACCACCAAAGTCAACGAAACCTCAGACAGCATAAGCTCATAGCATAAGCCCCTGGGTGCACGGCAGGCCACTCTCAGCTCTAGCCGTACACCACGTGTGCGCTGTGCAGCATACAGAAGGCAGGTATGGGAACAGGACCAGCAGGGCAGGTTGTGATGGCCCCGCTGCCGCAGGCCCAGCAGCACGGATTGCCTTTTCACCACTGTCAGCACACGCACCTGATCACCACCCCCTAGGTCATCCTCGCCATCCCAGCCTGGACCACCCGCGATCATGACAACAGAGCGACGGCTCTTGGCCGAGTGCTGCCGGGACATCGCCGAAGTCTGTGGCTGCTGTGCGTGGCCTGCTGATGAGGCGGGCCGGCTTTTCGCAGCCCCCACCACATGCACACGGGAGCGCGTGTGCGACCCTGCAGCGCTCACACCACCCTCGGTACCCGCCAGCGACACCGCACGGCTGGGCACGCCGCCACCGCCAGCATCTGCGCCCAGCTGTAACACCGCCTCCGCGCCCTCAGGCAGCACAAACTCAGACTCAGCAACGACCATCTGCCCGGCGCTCGTCTGCAGCACCAATGACAGCGCTGCCGGGGAGAGCGCAGCGCTGGTGGCCACCCCCCCTCCCGGCAGCGGTGCAAGTGCGACGAGGGGCTTGGCTGGCAGTGCGCCGTTCAGCCATGCGAGCCGCGGCGGCTGTGCCGGTGTCCGGCCATCGGCGCTGCCCACGCTGCCTGCCAGCACCACCACCACAAAGTGCTTGACACAGAAGATGCCCACGACAGGACCCAGGTCCACAGGGGTGTCTGTAGTAGCTCGAGTAGGAACATAAGTTGACGCCTCCCCCTCGCCCTCCTCGGCCTCCACACCCCCACCCTGCTGCGCAGCCGCAGACGTGCTGCCCAGCGCAGCGGCAGCCGCCTCCGGGCTGAACAGCTCGTGTGCTGCGTGTGCGCGGTCGCCGAGACCCCAGCCCAGCTCAAATACCGCTGGGGGGGCGGCGTGGGGCACGGCCAGCACGCGGCCTGCAGAGGTCCCTATGAGCAGTGTGCCCTTGGGCACCCACCCCAGGGCCTGGACCTCCTCACCCTCCTGTAGCACGGACAGCCCCACGTCTGAGTGGTGCACCAGGTGGCCACCGAGGATGTGCTCAAGAGCCACCAGTCGGACCGCACAGCGGCCCGCACACGCGATGATGCCCGGGTTGAGGGGGAAGAAGGCTGGTGGCAGGGCTGCGAGGCGCGGGCCCAGGGGCACGCGCGCCTCGAGCCGCGTACCCGCGTTGGCACCGCCCGCGGTACACGGCGTCGTGTCCCACAGCTCGAGGGAATGTGTGGGGAAGCCGGTCATGGCTGCGAGCCGGGCGCCGTCGTGCGAAAGGCTGAGGTGGGTCCAGGACGCATCGCGCTCCTTGATGGAGGCGAGGGGTGCAAAGTCGGTGGCAGATGCGACATGGATCGTGGGATCCGCGCTGTTCTGGGCAAAGGCCACGAGCCGCGCGGTGGGGCACACCGCCAGCAGCGGCACGCCACCTGATCCGTGCACCGGCTTGCCGCCTTCCGCCCACACGTGCCGCTGCGCGAAAAGGATGCTCGCGGTTGGGGCAGACATGCGTGCTGGCGTGGGTGCAGCACACCCACTGTGATGTGAACACCGTGTTGCTCATGCCCGGCATGCGTGCACACAACACACGTACTGTGCATGCAACATGTGGCATGCAAGCCCTTGTGTTCGCAGGTACCTGTGCCCCATTGCCCACATCCTGTGTGATGACGCCATTTCCAGAAGGAAAGACCAGCTGCTGCTCGTCCAGCCACAACACCGTTCCAGCAGTCCCGCAGGTTGCCACAGAAAGGGCTTCAAGAGCCATTGTTATGTGTTTTGTCGGCTACTCCATAAGATACATGACCCAATCCATCGTGCTCGTTTTGGGACGCGCGCCCCGTATTATGCAAGGCGGAGAAAACTATCCGCAGTACATGCGGCTGCTATATGAATGCTTGAACGCTCTGATTAGCCTTTTCCATAAGCGCTCTCATCTTTGACCTACTCTGTGGACCCCACACACAAGTTGAAAGCTGTGCTTATCGTTGTTACTATTAATAATTTAGCCTGTCAAATCACATCTGAAGGTATTCCCAGCCCGAAGGAGAAGCTGTGCATGCGACAAGGGGTCATGGGTCCCCCAGCAGTCTTAACGACTTACAAATGCTATATACATTGATACTGGGCGCAGCTACGCAGCTTTGAGGAACAAAATGGCTTTGACGATGACTGCAAAACTAGGATCAGACATGAAGCTGCCACTAATGAATGGCAGCCGAGATGGCAGCCCTTTGACAGGGCGGGCATGGAGCCCTGGAGGGGATGCAAGGTGAGGTCAGGCCAGGGGCACGCAGAGCAGGCTAGGAAGCGTTCGCCAGCTTGCGAGGTGCATCTGGCGCATGTAAGCCTGAAACAGCAATTCTAAGCTAGGATGTCCATGATGCAAGTGCTGCAATCCTTGTCGACTTGGCGTCCGCTGCAGAAATCTAACGTCCCAGGAGAAGCGCACGTTCAAAGAGAAGCTGCACCATGCCATCCTTCAAGCGGAGGAGGCAGAAATGCAAGCAATTCGGGAAGCGCAGATGCAGGACAAGAAGACGCTGGCCATCTCCATGCTGGTGGAGGGTCGGCCGCAGGCGTTCGTCGACTTTTTCCAGCTAACCCACACCAGCACCAGCGCGACCATGCCAGGAGGTGCACAAGACGGGGATGAGGCCGCGCCCGCAGGAGAGCTGCCACAGGACAGCTTGCTGCTGCTGAAGTCGCAGCTGGTCAAGGCAGACGCAGCGCATAAGGCTGGCAACGTGGAGGAGGTGTACGGCGCGTACAAGCACCTCGCAAAGTACTTTGCGCAGCTGGGCCGGCTGCGCACCGCAGAGTTCTTCTTCAAGCAGTGCCTCTACATCTCACGGGATTCAGGCTGGTTGCCAGGGGAGCTTGAGGCCAACCTGGCGCTGGGTGTGGTGTATGAGGAGCTGCATGACACTGATGCAGCCATCGGCCGCCACGAACGCCGCCTAGAGCTGGCCAAAGACAATGGGCTGGCCGCAGAAGCAGAGACAGCATACCACAGCCTTACAACGGTGTACATGGGGCAGGCGGAGGAGCGGGAAAAGGGCAACGACGTGATTGGCGCGCTCGATTCATACACGCGCTGCTTGCGGTCCGCTGACAAGGCGGGCGATGCGGCCGCAGCGGCCAAGGCCAACTTCCGCATGGGCATGTTGTACAATGGGCAGGAGAAGTGGCAGGACGCGATGTACTTCCTCAGGCGGTACATCGAGCTCAGTACTGCCTCCCCTGCAGTGGACCGATCCATGGAGGGCGTCGCGCACACAACATACGCGCAATGCCTTCAGCAGGTGGGCGACATGCCCGCTGCGGTGTCATCACTCGAGGCGTACCTGGAGACCATGTCGCGGTACGTGCGTATCGCCTGCTGTACTACTGGCGGTGTACTGCTTGCATGGGGGTCTGTGGCTGCAGCACAATAGTGCACACGGTCGCAAAGCTGTGTGCCGATGTTGTTGGTGTGAAGCTGGTGCCAGGCTCTTGCTTCTTGGGATGGTGCGGCAATAGGAACAGGGACAGAGCAGGAGCAGGCACAGCGGAGCGGTACAAGAGCCCTGCCTGCACTCGCATGGGCTACACAAGTGCATGCCCCCACCTGGCCTGCTCCCATTGCAATGCGCACTCGCCCATGCTTCATTGCCCGGCTCGCTGAATCGCCAACTTATGATTTTGCCGCAGGGGCCAGGACCAGTCAGGGCCGGCCATTGCATGCTGCTCCCTTGGGATTCTGTACTACAACCAAGGGCGGCATGAGCAGGCGGTGACGTACTTCGAGCGCTTTTTTGAGATTGCGCGCGCGCTGCCCGACCGGCGGGCGCTCGACGCAGCACGCTTCAACCTCGGCGTCGCGCGCGGCGCGGTCCGTATGCAGGTGCGCGCGGGTCACGCACTGTCGGCGCACCCCTGTCTTGTGGTCTGCTGTTGTACGTGTTGCTCTACCCTGTGTGCAAGCTTGCTTGTGTTGATAAAGCAGCAGCAGGGCTGAGGGGGGCCTGCACCACAGGCCGCTGTGCACAGCAAGACAGCTGCACAGTCTCCAGCAGTCCAGGATACATGGCTCTGAAGTGCGGGATATAGCCGAGACCTAGCTGGGCTGTATGCACTGTCAGTGCAAGGGTGGAGCTGCCGGTGCAGGGACGGGCTGAGCCATCGAGCGTGCAGGCTGTGCGATGGGGGCGTCCCACCTGTGCACTTGGCATTTGGACGCTGAGCTCACAAACTGCGCTCTGAGATATGGCGGAGTTCTGACGCATACGTGCTGTGTCCTCCCCTCCCCTGTCTCCCAACTACCCCCCAGGCATACATGGGCATGGTGGAGGAAGGCAACCTCATCAAGCTCATCAACTGGAAGAACGCGCGCGTGCCATTCACAGACATCTGATGCAGGCTCGCAGGGGTTTGCAAGCCGTTGGAGGAGCGCTGACAGCCATGAGCCCTGTCGCCTTACTTAAGAGGCATGATCCCAGGCATGATCCTGCCAGATGGTCATGGCCCGCAGAGGCGTGCACAGGTGCACATGCCGTGCGGCCCAGAGCAGGGCCATGATGGCTGAGGCTGTTCAATGCCTTGATGAAGCTGCAGCACAAAGGATGGGTGCTGCAGGGTGCTGCGGTCACTTTGACATTTTGGTTGGGGCCGCTGAACGTGTTACCGTGCACTAATGGGGCGTGTGATAGGCACGTAGTCTGTGCACATCATGTGCAGAGTGGCCAAGTTGCTTTGGCGCATCACAGAGACAGCAGGAGCAGGGCTGCCCAGTGTAAGTCAGCAACATGCACCATCGACGTGAACACCTTACAGCAGCTGCTGATGCAAATGATGACATAGTAGGTGGCCTCTGAAAGCAGAAGCAGCTAGCTAGTCATGAGGCCTGTCTTGGACGTTGAAGACTATCATAATGTTCCATAATGTTGGATGTTGTTCATACATCCTGGATGGGATAGCACATGAAAACTGCGGAAAACTGCTAGCTCATCTGCAAAAATGATCCAACACCACTCGTTCAGTTTGGACAGCTCAGGCCATATAGTCCCGCATGAAAGTGTTTACGCACACCATCAGCTAGTACGGAGACCAGCTACTTGAGAAACGTCCCACTGGCACCCTTACCTCTGTTCCTCCCAAGATGCAAACAGGCTTGCAATCCGCAGCTGACAGCTGTAAAGCTCGTACTACTGCCGGCTGTTGCCCCTCTATTAATGCTGCCGAGCCCGATGCTGCAAGGCCGCTACTGCTGCTGGCTGTCGCCCTCGGCGGCTTGTGAGGTGGGCGCTGCTACTGCCTTCCTGGCCTCCTCCTCGCGGATGGCCTGGCGCAGCCCCAGCACTGCGCAGCGCAGCCAGCACGGGAGCAGGGTGAGAGCAGGGTGACAACAGCAGGGTGAGAGCCCAGAACTGTTGCATGCAGAAAAAGGGAGGCCAGGGTAAGAGCACAGCGACAAAACACGGAGTTCTTACAGTGATCGCATGCAACGAGTGTCTCATTCACAGGCCAAGCCTTACTGACCACCATCCCCTGTGCCTGGCCATGACCAGCAGCATTATGGTCAAGCTCCCGGTGAGACCCCTGGTCAAACGAACGGGCCTGGTGGTCAAATCACCCAACCCGCTGCACCGCGCACCGATGAGCAGGTTGGTGACGGTCAGCAGGGACTCAGCACTCCCGTGTAGCCAGTCGACGTTAGCGAGGCTGGTTCCATAGTGCACCTTGGCTGTGGATGCACAGAGCCCACCCAAGAGCAGCCGTGCTGATTAGCTAGTCTGTGCGCCTGGCATGGCAGATGCACGCATGCAACCACACACCACGTGATGCACCATGCATGCATGCGCGCACCATAGATGCCAGCAGGGATCGTGGCCCCCACGAATGCCAGAAGGAAGTAAAACCCGATCAGCGTTAGCTTGGGAGTCTTGCCCGAGCGATGCAGGAAAAACAAGAAGGCCAGGTAAGGGAACAAGCTGAACGCGAAGAGCTGGGGCGCGATGCTCTGCAGTTGCCAGCCACGGTGATTGCAAAGCATTGGTTTCTGGTAAATCCTGTGTCTACCCTCTTCGCCCACAAGTACATCACTTACCGATGCTGCCACGCTAGGCTGCCACGCTTGATCAAAAGGAAACAGGTTTGCAGATACACACCGCTTGTGCTTGGCACCCGCAGCAAGCCCTTGTGTCGCATACGGTGCACAAGCCGTACGCTGTGTTAACATCAAGGGGTTGAAATGGCATGCTGATGGCATATTGCGTCCAGAGGTCGAGGTTGCCGAACGAAACAATGGCGCTGGGCAAGCCCCAGACGTGGAGCAAAGCCCCTGTACAGCAGTATAAGTCCTCAGCATTCTTAATATGAGATGTAAGCAGCCGCAGGGTGTCCGCAGGGTTTGCACCGTTTCTGCTCCCTCACAAAGATCATTCCATTGCAGAAAAAACCTTGTGATAAACATCGCGCTTCAGCGCGCTCCAGGGGTGTTAGGCCGTAGTTGAGTCGACGTGGCGACTCGGGGAGGCGGCATTGTTGTAATCTAGCAATACCTATCGACGCCGGGCGGAGCTCGAGGTCAGGCACACGGGCAGCAACGCAACGCATACAGCGGCTCTGAATTTGTTGGCCCGCATGCGGTTCCCTGCTGTCAGGATTGTAGTGCCTGGCAGCAATGTATTGCCTGGCAGGGGTGCAGTGCGCATGCAGCGCCTGACTGGCCACGTGCTCGCTGTCTCACTGCACACTTAGCACTGGCAGGGGGATGCGGGGGGGCGCCGCCCCCCCGCTCGCGCAGCCTCCCGCATGCAGACTGTGCGAGTGGGTGCACATGCGGCATATTCAGACGCCGAACCTGACCTGCCAGCCCCAGCAGCGCATCTGGCTAGGGTGAACACAGGTGGGTGCATTGTGGCTGGGGGGTGCGTGCATTGTGGCAGGGGCCCAGGGGGGTCCGCCCCCCCGCTCGCGAGCCTCCCCGCGTGCATGTGTGGTGACGTGCGGCAGTATCACACGTGCCGGCCCTGGTGCGTGGATGGATGCGGCCCAGCAGGCCAAGCCCTGCATACATGCAGCCTCACTCCAGCCTACTGCATGTATGTATGCAGCTGGGCAGGGCTCTCTGGCTGTGCTGCACTGCCTGCAATCACGACACCGGTGCGAGTCTTGACTGCTGCAGGCTTTGGTTGGTTTCCTGTTGCGCGCCCGCAGAGCTTGGAGCACAGCCTGGAGCTAGCGGCCCGGCTGATTTGCCACCGCACTCCCCATCTGCCCCAGCGGGTCCGGAAAGAAGAAGATGCTGTGCAGTTGCAGCAGGCGGTCCGACATTTAACGTTATAACAAAACGTTACATGGCAACAAAACGTTACATGATCAGCAAAACGGTTTCTGATGTGATCTCAGCCACAGCAGTCCAGCTGCTCAGATTACAAGCAAGCAAGCAGATCCAAACAAGGCTACCGACTGTTCTGATCCTTTTCTTCCACATCAACTGAGCATTGTTGCCAGCTGCAGAGAGTCACCACCCTGCACAAGCACTAGGGTGGGCCCTGTCACAGCTGTTTTAGGGATACTTCTGCCTCACAAACTCAGGGTAGACACCACCACCACACACACACCACCACGCACTGAACACCGCCGTCGGATGCAACTTGACTTGACTTGTTACAGCATTCCCGGTCACCCGAGGTACCGCGAGTTCCACACGATCATGAAATGACCACATCCATCTGCATCACTGCCTGCACCCTCGCCCGCCATGCATCCCTGTCCTGAGCATGGGAAATCCACTGGCTAGCATCATTGAGGTTGAGCCCTACCGCTGCCAACGTCGGATGCAAGCATTTGCCCAACAACAGCCCTGAGCCCTCAAGCACACGGGATGCATACAACCCCACAAAACCACAGCCAGAAGCATGGGTGGCATGGGTACCTCTGTGGTGGTGATAACTCGGGCACGCATGGTAACATCCGCACAGCAGGCGGGCCAGCGAAGCAGGCTTCACAGGGGCTGCGCACACACACGGGTCCGTGCCCACCCGTGCACCAGCAGTTGGGCCCCCAGTCCCCGGAGCGTTTCTGATGTTCAGCTCATGCGCCCACCCGCTGCCTAGCCACAGTCGCACGCCAGCTGCCGCGCACACCAGCGGCGCCCCAGCCCAGCTGCCCGGCAGCCCATGTAGCACACTCAGGGGGCTGGCAACGCCAGCGCCGTGGCTCAGAGGTGCTCCTGCGCCATGGGCGGCTTCAGCTGCGGGGTACGCGGCACAGCGGGGTACTCAACGGCTGCAAAGCGGGGCGCGGGCGAGCTGCTTGGGCTGCTCCGAGGTATGACAACGTGGCAAGCAAGGCGTGCATGCATGCATGCAAGGCGTGCATGCATGCACATTCACGCTCAGCTGCGCAACACACTTGCTCACTCCGTTCCCGCAAGCCTCCTCGGCCATGTGTCCCGCAGTGGGCCTGCGCAGTGTGCAGGCTAATCAAGGAGCACGGGTGTTTGTGACGCGCTGGCAGGAGGGTTCACTCAGTCACTCACTCACTCACTCACTCACTCACTCACTCACTGACGCACACGCACACACCTCCGCCACCACCACCATACACATCCCACATAAGGGTTCAGTCGACAACCCATACGTGTTGTGAAGCCCCCCTCCAACCCCCACACCACCTTCCCCCCCTGTCTCCCCGCCCCCTACACACACCTGCCACCTCCGGTCCCTGCTGCGCATCCACCAGCTCCAGGCATGGCTGCCACACGCGCGCCTGCAACTGCTCCACGTTGGTGTCCACGTTGCGCAGGATGATGCGGCACAACATGCGCGACAGCGACTCACCCTCTGCCCCACCCTCGCCCAGGTCCTGTCCACATGGGTGACGGGGAAGGGAAGGGGGGTTCATCTTTGTTTGTGATCTTTTGTTTGGGTGCGGGTGCAGATACGGGTGCGGGTGTGGGTGTGGGTGTGGGTGCGGGTGTGAGTGCGGGGGTTGTGGGTGTGGGTGCGGGGGTGGGGGTTGCATGTGCTGGCATGAGGTGGCCATCGTGGGGCAACCGCCTGCATGCCTAGCAGGTTACCAAGAATTGGGGTTCCTGCTTGGCCCTGCGACACAATGTGGATGCCAATTTCCTTGACACTCACCTCCAGCAGCTGCTCCCAGCTCCGTGCAGGTACGCTCCCTGCATGGGGTAGACAAAGCATCGGTCATGTGGCGCACGGCCCCCCTCTGCAATGCTGCAACCCCCCTCCCCCCCTCTGAAACCCTGCTGCCTGCTCCACTGCTTCCCACAGGGAGCTCACCCACCATCGATTGCCTGCAATGTGGCGGCTGTGCACAAAAGGTCCCTGCATCGTGTCGTGCAGTGCAAGGGGCTTGGTTTGTGCATCAGTTGTCAGACACACAGCCTGCCACTGTTGCTGCAGACGCAACAAGGCGCGCTCAGCATGCATGGTGTATGCGCATGCCCTACCATTTGAGGGAGGCCTGGCATGGCTGCAGGCCCATTGCATAGGAGGGCGTGATCTCAGTGAGGGCTTCTCCGTAGCGCTTGCAAGATGCGAGGTCAATCAGCGTCGCACAGCCGCCCTGCAGGGTGCGGAGTATGGGGTGGGTGGTGGCCAAGCAACGTGCGGCTCGTCGCACGCCCAGCAGTCACGCAAGGCTGGCGGCGCAATCAGTTCCCCTATAACAAAAAAAGAAAAGTAACAAGATTGTCGCACGATGCACGTAGAGGCAAGGGCAGGCATCAGAGCTCGCACCAGCCCACTCTGCACTCAGCGCACGCCTGCCCCGCACCTTGTGCGTAGGCAGCATGATGTTGTCTGGCTTGACATCGCCATGGCACCACCCGAGCATTGCCAGGCCCGCAATGGCAGACAGGGTACTGACGCAGACGATGCCGGCGTAGGTGTCCAGGTTGGCTACGGGCTGAAGCCTCAGCAGGTCCGAGCACGCCCGCCCAAGCAAAGGCAGCACGAGAATGCCGTGGCGGTCTGTCTCCACCAGCTGCTTGACCTGGCGTGCGTGGTCCGTGGTGCAGGCAAAACAGTTCCAGATTGGCAGTTAGGCAACTGATGACAGCTTGAATGGCCACTCCCTAGCTCTCTGACAATCGTGGTTGCACCGTGCATCTGAGACCAGGCTCACCTTGATGAGTGTTGGGCACACAAACGCTGCGTGCACCGCATGCGACACGCCCTCCTCCATGCGGGCAGCCATGACGGTGGCGGCGCTGTACACCTGCCACACCGGGAAGCGCGGTAGGCACAACGATGGAAATGCAGGACTTTCTAACAACCCGTGCGTGATGCCCAACGATCACTCTCCAACTCTCGGACTTCCGGCCTTTGACAACCCAGCTGTGCACCTTGGCACAAACCACGTGCGCGTCCCTGCACGCATCGGTGGGCCAATCAGTGCAGGGTGATGTCTGCTGACTGAGAGGAAACCCGACTGCCTGCATGACTATCTACATGCCATGCAGAGGATGCCCGAATGCCTGCATCTTTAAAAGTTATGCCCCATTGCGACCACCGTTGATGCTCTGCCCTCTCCTTTGTCTTTTTTTCTCAACCGCCAACATGTTTTTGCAATCCCTTGACTCCTTGTGTGTTGTGCTATGCATGCCATTAGGTCTAGTTGCAAAAACAAAACGGTGTCCTTTCACATGAGCTCTCCTTGCATGGGGTTTGATTGAACACAGGCATGCCTGGACTTTGCGGGGGTGGGGGGGCATAGCTGTGTGGAGGGGTGGGTTTGCTATGCTTCGGTGTGTGGCGCATCGTTCAGCGGCTCTCCGTGCCTGCCTGGCACCTGCTGCAACATAATACCCCACCCAACACCCTGCTTGCCTACAGCCCCGCCCAATGCACTTAGGCGTTCAAGCCCCTGCCCACAACCAGCTCCTTGCCTGCAGCCCTGCGCCGGCGTGCTTCCGCCTGCTTGCCTGCAGTAGGCCCAAAAAAGTCATAGCCTAACTGGCCCAAGCCCAGCCCAACAAAAGCAGAGCCAGCTGGCCCCCCGGTGGTTGGTGCACAATCACAGTGCCCACATGCATACCGTGCAGTGCCTGATGACCAGTTCCATGGCTGTTGGCCTCCTGGCTGGTGAGCTGCCCTGGTGCAAAGTGGCCAGTTTTGGCCCAGGCTACAGGGGCTGCAGCAGACCGCCCAGCCACCCTTCTGGCTTAGGACCTGGACAGGGTGAGAGCCACTGAGCCCCACACCATTCTGCTAATCCACAAGGGCTTCCATCCAGTTAAGGCCGGTATTCAAATTGAAATTCAAATGCACTGGTTTGAACTTCAGCATGTGCGCCTGATACTTTTGGAACCCCATTGTTCCACTCGAACCCCTGCGTTATCGTGGGCACTGCACCCCGTACTACGCCGCAAGGCACACGCCGTTGTGCTCACCATGCTATGGGGCATTCGGCAAGGCACACATCCTGGGGGCGGGTGTGGGGGCTGGGCGACAGCCACGGTTGGAGCTCAGCTGGCATGGCACGGCGTGCTAAACCCCTCTAGCCTTATGTAGTTATTTTAAAGGACATATGAGGAAATGCAAGATGGCGGTCAGGCGCAGACACTAGCTTCAGAGCTTTGCTGGAAGGTGACACGGTGCAGGTCTGTCGCTATACCTCTAGATGCATGGCTATCATGGATGAATGGACCGGAGCTGCAGAGCACCTTGCTGCAGCGCGCCCACCAGTCGCAAGGCTGGAGGCGTGATCCCTTGTAACAAGATAAAGGACAAGGATGGGGCTGGAAGGGTTTGTTTTGCCTTTTTCGGGCCGCAGAGCTCACTTTAAGACAGGGTAGGTAGAGTGACCAACACAGGTCACGGAAGAACGTGACCTGGGCACGTGGCTTGCCCTCAGCAGCAAGCCAAAGTGCATCACCCTCCCTTCCTGCCCGTATATCCCCCCCCCCCCCGGGACCCCGCCCCCCACACATTTATAAGGCCAATCACTCCATGCCCCGGCCTGCTGCAGGCTTACCAGAAGGCAAAGTGGAGTGTGGAACTGGCCTGCCCCTGCCCCTCCCCCGCGATGTCCCCATCCAGGATGAGGCCCTGCAGCACATCAACAACACACATCAGGGTTTGAGCACCCCCCCACCCCCCCCTCACACACACACACACACACACACACA
>BDCZ01000854.1:0-13114 GCA_001662365.1 Chlamydomonas applanata
GGGGGGATGGGAGCATGCGGGCTGTGGGGGGGGGGGCCGGGGGCCGGGGCTGGGGGCGGGGCCGGGTGCGGGCTGGGGGCCAGTTTGGAGGGGTCTAAAAACCGAGGGTTGGGCTGGGCGAGGGGCGGGAACTGGTTCGGGGCAGGGGGGGTGGCTGGTCGAATGGGTGGTTTGAGGTAGCTGGGAGGGAGGTTTGCTTTTGGGGGGTGGGGGGTGGGTGGTTGGGGCACAGACAGCGGCGGATGGTTGCTGCAAATCAGCGAATCACAGGGATGCCTGCGTGCCGGAGCCTGACTGTGCTAGCACTAGCGGCCACCACAGACACACACACAAAGCTGGCTGCTGCAACTGTTCCTATGATTTCCTATGATTTCCTATGATTTCCTATGACTTCTGTCCCCCCTTGCAGGTGGACCTCGTAGAGGCGCTGACCGTGACACGTGCATTCCCTTACGAGGAAATGGGCCAGGTGCGGCTTTGGAGAATGTGGAAAAATGTATACGATGTTTTTGAGCGGCTACGCGCGATCTCGGCTTGCGGTGCTGCAGGCAAGGAGAATGTATGCAATACACGATACAGTATACACCTTTCGCGGAATACGCAATTGTGTGTAATGGCAGGGCGTTGAGGCTCACCGGGGTTTGAATGCAGTTGGAGTGTGACGGGGATGTTGAAAGAGTGGCCTGTAGTGGCGTTGCGCCTCTAACCACAGCTGCCATGTTTGCAGCCTGCAAATGGTTCTTGTCACACCGGCTGCCTCACTGTTTCGTGCATGTTTGTTGCGTATTGCTTGTGCTTGCAGAACCTGCAAAACCTGGTGGTGGGCTCGTGACCATCCACAAGTTGTGCATGGCACATGGTGCCCTGCATGCATGGATGGCCTTCATGCATGGATGGCCTGCATGCATGGATGGCACGTGGGGGCCTGCGTTGTAGTGCAGGTGCAGCTGTACAGTGTGGACGGCTCCTGCGGCAGGGGAGGACTTTTGCTGGTTGGCAGGATGGCAATCGGAGCAAGCAGCCGTGCAGGCGTGCACGGCGAAGCGCATGCAGCACACTGAGAGGCGTGCTTAGTACAGCAGGCAGGCAGCCCCACAGGCTCATGTAAGGAGGCTTTGCGGCCTGTTGGTGCCCTGCTGGCTGTCGCCACCTGCCAGCACACAGCATACCCGACCCAACCACCTGCCTAGAACTAGGGTATCGAGATTAGCCTGCATTTAGGTTGCATCGCAGCGCTTACAACTGGTTGAAAGTTATCAGCTATGCCTTCTAATGCAGAATTGATCGAGGCGACCAAGAAACGAGTTCGCGATGCAGTCATGTTATTTGAGCATAAAGAAGGCAGCAGGCTGGTGGACATCAAAGATATACCTACCTTGGTCCGCTCCCTCGGAGTGAATTGTTCTGGTGTGCAATGCACGATGCTTACAGACCAGCTAGTCACGATAAATGCAGATTCCGGCGCAGACAACAGCAGTTTAATGACATCTGAGGTGGGGGGCAAGTCTTAGACTGCTTCTCTGCAGCATTCTGAATGCATCTGCTTACACACGAAAACTTTTGTGTATTTCATCGCCTTCGAAGGCTATTGAGTCGGTCGTCGCAAATTTCCTTGTTACGCAAGAGGTAGCGGTGAGTATCCATCTGAATTGCACATACACATCTGAACATCTCGGCATGCATTTTGTACGCTTCACGTGAAGGGTGCATTGAGCGTGCATGGCATGTTTGGCGCATGCCCGTGTACTGTGTGCAGCTGTGCATGCCACATCCTGCTGCACATGGCCCGGGCACGCACGCTGTGTCTCCACTGTTGTCATGCGGACACCTGCGCTTCCATGCCATGCATGCGCAGCTGTTCCGGGACGACTACCACACTCTCATTCGGGCGTTCCGTGCGTTTGACCAGGAGGGCAAAGGCTTTATTGAGGCAGAGCAGCTCAAGGTGCTCATGTGCAGCAGGTGCGGGCAGTACGGGCTGGTGGGGGCAGTACAGGCTGGTGAGGGCAGTACAGGCTGGTGGGGGCAGTATGGGCTGGTGGGGGCAGTACACGCTGGGCGGAGCCGCACGGTGCGGGCCGCATAACGCCTGCACTCAGGCCGCGCTCAAGCCACCATTGCGCCGGGACTTGGGAAGACCAGTGCAAATGAAATGGGCCAGATGGGTTGTTGGACCACATCGATTACTTATGACGGTGCAGCCGTGCTGTGGCAGTGGGCATGGGGTCGGGCCCGCGGGCTGTACCCAATAATACGTGTGCACGTGTTCATGTTCCCACCCCCTATGGGTGAGCCGCTGTTGGCGGCCCATCCATTTGCATGTCCACCCTTCACCTGAAGTACATCGTATGTGCTGCGCGTGTACGTTGCGTACTGCCGCCTGTGCAGGGGTGAGCCGTTCACGGAGGACGAGGCCAACAAGATGCTGGTGTACGCGGCAGATGACCAGGGTCGTATCTACTATGTGAGTAATAATTATAATCATAACACGGCGTGTCACAGATGTGTCTGCATGCCGGAGCCTGACAGTCGTTATCCAAACACAATCACTAGAGGACCAAGCCAGCCTACTATGTGAGTACTGCTTGCACAGACCACCACCGACACTTTGCTGCGTACCGCCGTTCAAGCCTTCATCACCCCCAGTCGACTGAAGGCAAATGCAGCATAAACAAACAGCACGCATGACCTCTGGCATGACCTCCGTGCTTAACCTGACTGTACTCTACACCTCCGATTCCTGTGCGTGACGGCCTTAACCTTGGTACGATGGTACCTGACCTGCACATACTGTGCGGGTCCTTTCGGCTTTCCGGGTTTGTTCAAATGGAGCTGACACACCCACTCGCCCGGGTGATGGGCTGCGCCCTTTGCGTGCTGCTGCCACGTACAGGAAGACTATGCGCAGCGGCTGTGCAACGACGGGCGCAAGATCTGAACGCAGCAGCAGGGGACGGTGGGAGCCAGCGGGTCCTGGATCACATGCGCAAGGGCATGCCACACGGCATGTGGAGTCTGGAACCAAGATTGAGGGGCAGCAGAGGGTGGGCGGATGGGGGCAGCAGCAGCACTGGGGCATCACAGTAGCACTGGCGGCCGGTCACTTGACCATAGTACTTTTTCAACAAGCAAGCTTTAGAGGGCAGCCAGCTGCTTAGCTTAGCCTGGGCAGCGATGGGTGCCTGAGGCTGCACATGGGCCTGTACCAATTAGGCGCGGGTTGTTTAGGCATGGGTTTTTCAGCGTCGTTAACTAGGCAACAGACAAAGAAGTAGGTCATGTAGAGGTCGGGATCATGTACCGCAGTAGGCACAGCTGCGCGCGCATGATTACAACCCAAGCTACTAAAGAAAAGAAGAGGTTCATAGGTAACTCATCTGAGGCTCGACACGAGGGCACAGTGGCATGACACATACGGTATGTTATGATGTGCCCCTGTTGTCGCTGCCGCGCCAGCCCCACCCTGCTCTACATATCTAGCTGGCTGCGTGGCCTGCCTGTTTGCCTGCCCCATGCCCTGCACATGGCAAGCACAGGCGGCCCCACCTCCTGCCTGGCCCATCTCGCACGCACTGCCCATGTCAAAGTGCCCCTTTTAAACCCCCAAAGCTTGCAACACGTGCCGTGCGCCATAACCCCATCCATATGGAGACTATGAACCTAATGCAGCAGCAACACACATTTATGCAGCAGCTACACACACTGCTCAGCACATGCACAGCGAACCCCCAGCCCGCCACACCCAGCTAACCCTGCATTTGATGCCATATATCAGCCAAGCCTCTGTGCTCCAGTGGTTCCAAGGGGGCCCTTTGCGCCTGTCTGTGTCTGGTCAGGCAACGAGGTGCACTGCTCTAATGCTCCTGCTGCGCGTGGCCCTGGGCATGAGCTTGGGCCCTGCAGCTCGCCTGGCAACACCCCCACACACCATCACACCTTTGTGTGACTGTTAGATCTGCACCATCACACCCTTTGTGTGGCTGTTAGATCCCCACCATCACACCCTTTGTGTGGCTGTCACGTCGACCGTCACACCTTTGTGTGACCGTCGCATCGAAGACCATCAAACTCTGACGTTGACCAGGGCATCGGCCATCACACCTTGACGTTGACCATGGTGGATGCCGCGGTCGCGGCGGCCTTGGCCTTTGCTGCCCGTGTGCCGTGCACCTTGGGTGCCATTGCGGTGGGAGTCACGACGGCAGTCACGCCCGCTTCAGCCGCCACAGCCACGGGCCCGGCGGCCGCACCCGCACCCGCGCTCACAGCGGCTGCAGCCTTTCCATTCTTCCCATTCTTCCCGTGGGCCGCGGGGGCAGCCTTGATAGGGCTGGGGCTGGGCCCCTTGTGCTTGGGCGTCGTCACCGCCACAGCCCCGGCCCCCACAGACTCCCCTGCGGCCGCGCCCTTTTCGAGTGTACCGCCTCGCGTACCGCAGATGGTGCGCTGCCCCGGCGTGGTGCAGCCCGGCGGTGGGACGCAGCCAGGGTCGGTCGGGTGGGCCCTCGGCGGCGGCAGCGGCGTGTGCACGCCGTACTTCATCATACAGACGTCCGTGACCTCCGACAGCACATCCAGGGCATAGTCCAGGTCCTCCTGGCTGTGGGCCGCGCTGATGCACACGCGCGCGCGCGTCAGCACCACCTGCAATGTAGCACAAGTAGCAGTGTGCATGAAGAGTGGGAGCTTGAGGGGTCAGGGGTGCTGGTTCAGGCTGACTGATGCTCAGCGGTGGAAGCTCAGGGGTCAGGGTTGGTAGCTCAGGGTTCGGGCTTTGAAGCTCAGGGTGCAGGGGTGCGTGTGCCAACATGTTTGGCGGTATCTGAAGAGTAGAGCAGCGAAACATGCAAAGGTGCGAAGCACCCAACTATGCTCGCCGCCACCCAACTGCGCCCAACCGCGCCCAACCGCGCCCCCGCTACGCCCGACAGCACCGGCGGCCCGCAAGGTATAATACAGTACAACCTGCAAATTACAATTCTGCACCGGTAGCACACCGCGGCTGTCAGGCTCAAGCATGCAGGCACGCCGTGTTATTATTATCATTAGCTCACCGCGGTGGCGGGGAAGCCGACGACCACCATGGCGACTGCGCGCTCGAGGCACAGCCGCGACACAATGGGGATCTTGGCCGGGTGGTAGATCATGATGGGCATCACGGGGGAGTCCCAGTCGCCCAGCACGTGCAGGTTGAGGTCCAGCAGCTTGCGGCGGAAGTAGTTGGCATTGGCGTGCAGCTTGCGCACCTGCGCATGCGCGGGGGCGTTTCGTGTTGCAACTTTTTGAAGGTGGGCTTGGGGTCTCAGGGCGTGGATTGTCGGGTCCAGGGCGTTTAAGGAAGGGTTGTGGGTTTGGGTGTAGGGTTCTACGTTGGTTTAGGACTGGGAGGCAGGGCAAGGGTATGCGGTCAATGGTACAAGGGGGTGCAGGCCGTGTAACCCGAGGGGGTGGGTGGGCGTGTAGGCGGGTGCGTGAGGGAGCTGGCGGCGTGTGCAGCACATCACAGGATGGGGACTCTGGGTTCTGGCTCGGGATCTGAGCGGATAGAAAGCCTGTAGCAGGTAGGGGTCCAGGAACTGGCAAGAACAACGGGTCGAGGCGCTAGCAGGAGTAATGGGTCAAGGAACTGTCAGGAACCAAGGAGTCAAGGAGGTGTCAGGGAATTGAATCCAACAGCTGCACACACACCTTGTCCATGCCTCGGGTGGTGCCATCCTCCCCCTCCAGCAGCTTGATCGCACTCAGAACCTGCTCAACCAAGAACCAACGCAGGCAACCACGCCCGGCTTTTTAGCAGAGCCGGGACAGCAGGAACAGGGCTGCGTGAAAGTATGACCGGTGCGTCGCAGCACCTGTAGGACCAAAGCTTGCAGAATCTCACAACAATCTCTAGATTTGTAGCAAAGCAGCAGTTTAGCTCGCAAGTCTCACACACAGGTGGTATCTGGCATCATGGAGTGCAGCGCCGGGGCGAAGTCCAGCCCCTGTCCCTGTGTGTGGCGTGGGTGTGCGCCGCCGCAACCCCCACCGCCACCCCCACCACCATGCCCCTTACCGCCCCCTCCACCACGCCCTCCGGCCCCTGCACCAACCGCTGCGCCTGCCACCGCCACTGCCCCCACTGAGGGGTCTCCCACAACACAGCAACCAAAGCAGCAGAAGACACAGGACACGACCACATGGGCTGCACTGGTCCAGCACATCCGCGATGGGTCAGTGGATGTCGAGAGGCAGATGATGCTGATGTGGACAGCCTGACTAATAGCATGTAGGGTATGTACTATGTTGTGTGGTTGACTGCATGCGCCAGACGATTTGGCGCTTATCGCACGAATGTCGTGACATGCGCATCTATTATGGCGCTCGCCGGACGTTTTGGCGCTCAAAGCACAAATGTTGTGACTTGCGCATCAGGTATGGCGCTCAAACAGCGCCTGCGCACTTAGGTTTGGACTCGCCATGCCACCAAGCTAGAGGCTTTAGGTTTTCCCGCCAGATCCATGCTTTCCTACTTGCTACCTAGTTTTTTGGCCTCCTGGCCTGTCCAGCTAAATTATCTGGGACTACTCCTGCAACTTTCGGTCTGTTCAGACCAACCCCCCTTTGTCAATCCTGCTTCGCGGCAGGCGTCTATGCGCCAACTTGGGCGTACGATTTAACGCGCACACACACACACACCTGCTCCACTGAGGCGGGGGACATGGACGTGGCGTACAGGTGCGCGGGGCTGCGGGCAGATGAACGGGCCAAGGGGGTAGATGAACGGGTCAGCGTGGGTAGATGAACAGGTCAGCGGCATCAAGGGTTCCAGCGCATATCAGCCCGCCCCCAATCTGTATGGCGCAACAGCAAACAAAGGGGAAAAAGAAGAGGAGAAATGGCGGTGCACCTGGGCCGCAGCAGCAAACACAGAAGCAGGATCAAAGGAGGAATGGCTATGGGACAGCAAAGGAGGCATGGCGGTGCACCTGTGCCGCAGCAGGTAGTCGATCGTGGGGCGGTCGGCCGCAATGTAGCCGCCACACGAACCAAACGACTTGGTGAACGTGCCTGCAGCGCAGGACGAGCAGAGGTGTGTCGGGTGTGTTAGTTACCACGCATTGCATGTATCACAGATTCAAGATAAGCTGGGTGAACGTGCCTGCAACGCGGGACCAGATCACACGCACCCCTGCGTCGTGCACCATGCGCCATGGCGGTGTCTTTTTACGGCCCATCAGCCTCACCACCGCTACCACCCTTACACCACCACCACCACACCATCACAATCCCCCGCCCCCCCCCAAAAAAAAAGCACGCACCCATCATAATGTCTACATCAGCGGGATCCACGCCCCAGTGCTCACACACTCCGCGCCCGTGTGCACCCAGTGCACCGATGCTGCAGGCGGACAGCACAGGGTGCACGAGCCCACAAAGTTCAGCACACACAGGTGAGGTCTCGTGACAAAAGGGGGGGCCTGGCAGGCCGACGCTTTCCCCCTCAAAGTCACAACAGCGAGCAGCCGCCGCACCCCGCCCAAGTGCCAACGAGTGCAAAGCAAGTACTCGGCGCAAGAACACGCACCCCACGCACCCCACGCACCCCACCAACACTGACCATCCCCAACTGGCCACCCCCAACTGATCATAGTTACACCTTCACGCTTCAGCCAGTCACGGGGCGCGCACCTGTGCGCCTCGTCCAGGTACAGGTACGCGCCGTACTTCTTCTTGACGGCCACGATGTCAGGCAGCGTGCACACCTCCCCCTCCATGCTGTACACCCCCTCAACGATAATCAGGATCTGGGCAGGCAGGTGTTGTGAAAAGCAAGGGGCAGGAATGTGTTGGACAGGAAAGGAGCAGGCAGGTGTTTGGAAGGAAAGGAACAGGCTGGTGTAGGCAGGTGTAAGGATCTGGGCAGCACATGTTGAGGTGGTGAGCAAGGCATGCCCTTTGGTTAGTTGCACGACACCATGGCAGAAGGCAAGGAAAAGGAGCAGGCAGGTGTCAGGATCCAGGCAGCACGTGTTGTGAAAGGAAAGGAGCCGGCAGTTGTCGGAAAGCAAGTACTGGGAAGGAGCAGGCAGGTGTAAGAAAAGGAGCAGGTAGGTGTCGGGTAGGAGCAGGCAGGGCGGTTGGCCATGGTTGAGAGATGGGGCTGTGCTTGAATTAATCAAAGGGGCTGTTCCTGGCATATGTAAACGGGTGTGCCTGAGGTGCTTGACGGGGCTGTGCTTTCAGGGGCCCATGCTTGAAGGGCTGCGCCTGAACTGCTTGATGTGGCGTGCTTGAAGAATTATAATATATTGTGGCGTGCTTGAAGTATTATAATATGAAGGGCCGTGCCTGAACATGCTTCAAGGGGCAAACCTGCAGGGGCTGCGCACCTTTCTCCACGGCCTGTGCGTGCGGGGCTGCCCCTCGGCGACGCTCTGCCGCAGCACCGCATCCAGGTGGCGCGCGTTGTTGTGGCGGAACACCTTGACCTTGGCGCCCGAGGCGCGCGCGCCGGCCACGATGGACGCGTGGTTCAGCTGGTCCGAGATGATGAGGCAGCCCTGGGGTGCGAGAGTGAGGAGAGGAGTGTGTGGTTTCATGGTTTGGGAGGGTGAGGTTCAGGGGTGAGGGGTGATGCACAGGTTAGCCCAGGTTAGATATTCGTGTTGTTATTATTATTATTATTGCTTTTATTATTATTATTATTATTATTATTATTATTATTATTATTATCTATTATTATTATTTATTATTATTATTTATTATTAGATAATCAAGGTAGCCCTGGGCAATGGGGTGTGGGACTAGAGCAGGTTCAGGCGTTCTGGGGAAGACAGCACGCGCGCATCCGTCGTGCACATGGCACGGCCGAGGAGGCGGTGCAGCAACATGGAATGACGGATATATATCTATATATATATACCGTACTAGCTCGAGGACATTTACACTTAATTAATTCCAAAAAGGGCG
Organism: Chlamydomonas applanata; assembly: GCA_001662365.1. Lineage (NCBI taxonomy): Eukaryota > Viridiplantae > Chlorophyta > Chlorophyceae > Chlamydomonadales > Chlamydomonadaceae > Chlamydomonas > Chlamydomonas applanata. The sequence goes on from BDCZ01000854.1 coordinate 8,953, forward strand.
AGATGAAAATCTCCAAGTAATTAACTTCGGCCTGGGAGAAAAGGTTGAAAATTACACATTTGTGACCGATTTGTGCCCAAAAACGCATGCTTTGCAAGCGGGGACGCACACAATGGCTACCCCTAACCGCGGGCCGCCCCCTGAGCAGCCCAACCTGTTCGGGACGGGGTTCGATCGATTCGATCAAATCGATCGATTCGATGGAGCAGTGCTGCCCTGACTACACGGGCAAGCCCATGCTGGAGTAGGGTGCAGCAGCGTTAGCTGCAGCAGCATGCCAGTTTGTGGCGTGCATGCATGGTTGAAGGGCAGGTTCAATCAGTGGTTCAATGGCCGGTCAAAGAGAGCAGCGTCGATACCGTACAAACATGATGCGGCTGAGTGTGAGCCATGATGCCCATCCAGTAGACCTAAAACACCAGTGGTGCAACCATGCATGCTTGTGTTGAGTGGGAGCTGGCTTAGGGCGCCTGGTGCATCTAAAGCACGCATGCATGCGCACTCCTGCAGTGAGAAAAGCTGATGGCACAAGCCAGACATTTTCCATGTAATTAATTATGGCCCCAAAGCAAAACGATAACAATTACAGGAAATCTAACAGCCAAGTAAAATATTAAACAAAATAAAATTGATCGAGCTAGTACGGTATATATATACATATATATTATACATATATAATTATATATATATATACGCGACCCGGGCGGGGCCTCTGCCGCCCAACCCCCACCCCCTGACCCCCCAGCCCCCGCGCCGCCTCGTTTCTTTCTGCCTGCCGCTGCCATGCCAACAGGCCACTGATAACTGCTGAGCAGCGGCTGGCCTGCTGCACACAGCACACGCGCACCTTGCCCGCCAGCAATGGGATCGTGGCCGAGTTGGTGGCGTAGCCCATGCCAAAGGTGATGGCCGCCGGCTTGCCCACAAATTTCGCCACTCGCTCCTCCAGCTCGAGGTGCACAGCCGTGGTGCCTGCACGAGACGATGGATCGAGCTGTTAGCATGAGCGGGTGTTCTGTGCAGGAGCACGTGCAGCCAGCTGGATAATTGAGGTATTCTTACACTCACTGGTGTTGAGCACTGGTGTGCTGGGATGCACCACTGGCATAATGTGCAACTGCAACCTGGACCTCCGGCATGCAGATGAATCTGATGAATCACGCCATGTTATCAATCTTATTAGCCTGAACCTGACAGGTCCAGCCCCTCACGTAATCAGGCCCTGTGACACACTGCTCTGCCCACCCTCAGCTCCAACCGCACAGCAACAGCTGCCCTGCCTGCACCCACGCCCATGCGCCAGCCGCCAAGCCAGCTGCGGGCATGCCCCAGACCACATTACAGTTCCCCCAGCACCAGGGGTCACATGCTCGCAGCCATGGGCATGCGTTGCACACACCTGCGTCAATGCGTGGGCTGCACGTGCTGTTGCCCAGCTGCTTCAGGGTGCTCTGCACGCGCGGCGTGCAGTACTCATCTGCTGCTGCAAACCCCAGATAGTTGTAGCTGCCCAGGTTGAGGCAGTGCCTGGTGGTGCCCAGCAGCTTCAAGGGCTTGAACCCGCTGCAAGTGTGGCAATCATGGAACTGAACTCAGATAACCGTGTGGAATACCCATAGTTTAGGCCCGCTGTGTCACTGCAATACCCGGTTGGAGACCTGGTTGGGTAACCCAGATGTGTGCAACTGTGTATGTGGGCGGCCACTGCTGCACATGGGCGCGCAACTGAGGGTTGTGCGAGCTTGTACGTGAGCACTGATCAACCCCAGGCCTCAAAGCACTGCCCAAGTCCGTGCATTGGCCCCACCAGCTGCAGTGCACAGAAGGTGCTGGGCACGCCGTGCCGCAAGCGCATGCAAGCAGAGGCGCTCAGCCATGCTGATGTGGCACACCCCTGTGAAACAAGTTTGGGGCTGCACCTGCTATGGGAGATGTCTGAGCGCTCCATGACATCAATCCAAGCATCTGGGGCGCTGGCGATGGGCCTGTTCCAGCAGTCCTGCAGCACAGCCGACATGGGCATGCACTCTGATCATGGACCATGCGCATGGCATACATGCAGCATGAGCTCAAGCCGTAATTGGAAAGCCAGGTCCAAGACTGCAAGCTTGAATCATCCGTGAGTCGCAGCACGCACCCTGATGCGCGAGAACATGCGCCTCTGGTAGAAATCCTCTTGAGCCTCACGCAGCGGGGCATACCCCTGCGAGGAAACATGCGATTTTGTTCAATTATCCCCTTACAATTGCATGCAACGAATGCTGTTGGTGTGCGCTGGCAGGCCTTTGGACGCCAGCTGTCGTTTGACCTACCTTCTTCGTCGTGTTTCGCATAAACAAGTCACGCAGCTTGCCCAGCAAGAAGACCAGCGTGAACCTACGCAGCAATACATCGGCCCGTGGACGCTTTGAGCTACTGGACGCCCCGACACATACTGCCATGACGCTTGGATGCAGCTCATAACCAATGCAGCAGCGTCTGGGTTCTGCAGCAAGCGCTGCCTTGCCAACATGGCAAACCTTCCAAAGACAAGATCGTAAAATCCTTCCATGCACTTACACCACAAACGTCATGACCGTGGTAACAATTGGGGCCTCCATAGTGTCATGGTGCCCCATCCTTGCGCGCTGTGCCGTCCAAGCAAGACGAAGGTCAGGTCTGGCCGCGCGGCCTGCAAAGGCTGGCCTGCTACAACTGTATCATCAAGATGTGGTGAATTGCGGTGGCTTGTGCCAGTTGACCCCCTTTACCTAACCCTCCAGTGACCACGCTCCAAGCGCGCGCTGCATGTCGGTCATGCTGCGCATGTGGCCAGGTGATGGTGTTGTCCCATCAGCACATAGCAACTGCAAGCGTTTGAGCTAATGGACTGACCCTCATGTGCCGCTCGTGGTCGGTATGCAATTGATAAGCTAGCGTACTGCCCGTACAGTACGCTCCAGACGGGTGGCTGTGCTCAGGTGTCCACTGGCGGCTGCCTTGCACAACATGCAGCTACTGGTGCATGCTGCTGGTTTTCACAACCACCCGATTGAGCTGCCAATTGAGCGCATCTAATTCAGCACTGATGCTGGAGCTAGCTGCTCCTTTTCGCTCACGCTGCCTGGGGAGCACACAACAAGATCTCCCTATCTCTCTCTCTCTCTTTCTCTCTCTTCTCTCTCTGCTCTCTCTGTCTCTCTCTTTCTCTCTGACACACACTCTCTCTCTGTCCTTCCCTCCCTCACTCCCTCACGCTGTCTCGCCGTTCCACATCTGGCGCACGCCCAGCACGCAGGCCGCAGCAAAGTACAGGCCGTACCACGCGCGTGCAAACAAGTAGAACCTGCAGAGCAACACAGGCAGGAGAACATACACGGGGCAAGGGTTTTTTTTCGTCGGGAACAACACAGCTGCTGAGCATAAGAGGGGTAGAGGGGCTACGGCAACACAGCCCGGCTGTGTAAGCAGCATGCCCGGGGGGGTGCCCTCAAGGGGTGCCTGATCCTCAAAAAACAAAATGGTTAGGTAGATAGTATGGCAGCCGGTGGGAGGTGCACTTGACATGTGCACTGATGCTCAGGACCTTGAGATGCGCACACGTGTCTTCTGTCTTCATGCAAGCACAGTGCACCCATACACCAGAGGCATGCAAGCAAACCCACACCCAGAGACATGCAAGCACGCACACACCTAGAAGAGGGAGGCCCGATGCTGGCTTCTCCATCTACACGCAAGTCACCACCATCCCCGGCCTCTGTGTCCAGGACTACATGCACACATCCCCGCTCCTCATCGACGCTCCACGGCTGAGCCTCTGGTGAAACATGCACCGTCTCACTCTGCACATCTCACTCTGCAGTGACACCACTAAACCACCTCACATTTCCCACTCACTTTTCGGGGATGTGGAAGCCGTTGATGAGGCCGACTGCAGCAAAGATGGCGTTGTATGCAATCAGGCAGCCCACGCCCAGTGCAACCTCCGGCCCCAGCACCACGTCCATCCTGCACGCGCGGTCGGTTGTTGCTGAAGCTCCTTGGGATTCACGTTGGAATGTTGGAAGCACGTTAGAAGAAACATTATTGCAGGCATTCTTGCTTAAGAAAGGGGAGGGGGAGGGGCGGGGCAGGGGACCAGTAATCATAATGGATTCAATGGGGTGAGGGGGGGGGGGGGGCC
>BDCZ01000856.1:4943-15127 GCA_001662365.1 Chlamydomonas applanata
CAAACCCACATGAAGGCTCTATCTGAGCATGGAAGCAGCATGATCCCCGCTGTTCTGAACGCCCTGGTGTTGTACAGCCCCTGCTCCTTGTCCTGCCAAACCATCCACAGCCGGCTGCACGCAAGTCGCAAGATGCAACCAGGACCACAACCCCCTCCATGCTGCTCCGTGCCCTGTGCAGACCCGGTTCCGCAGCCAGCTGCTAGGCCACCTCACCAGCAACTGCCACTGGACCTTCGCGTTCAATGCAATCGGGCGCTGGATCGGGTTCCGGCTGGATGTCGTGTCTAATGCAGGCCTCCTGGTCACGGCGCTGCTGGCGGCATTGCTGCGGTACGGGCCTTTTAGTGTCACAGTAATGCTCTGTACTGCTGGTTGGCGTGCTGCCGCGCCTGTGTACAGCCTGTATGTTTGTGCACAGCCTGTGTACAGCCTGTACAGCCTGTACTGCCTCCACCCTGTCTTTGTATCTAAGCTGCCTGCAGCTGCCCAGCGGCTGTGCAGCGACCCTAGCTGCCTGCAGCTTCCTCATAACACAGCACAAGCATCATGTCGTGCTACAGTTGCCATTGGCGTGAACTGTTAGCGCCGCTTGCGTAGACGAAACACACATGCTCGGTTCTGGTGGTGGTGGGCTGAGGCCGCATGTCACGCTCCATGCAAGCGTGGTCCAATGACACCAAGTGGCTGGGCCTAACAGGGTGCCACCTACACGTGATCTTCTCTCTTCTGCAGGAGTCGCATGAACCCATCGCTGCTGGGCCTGGCACTGTCTCAGATGCTGCAGATGCTGGGCATCACTCAAATGTTTGTGCGCCAGTCAGCAGGTAATAATTGTTATTTCACATAATTGTTATTGTATATAATTGTTATTGTATATAATTAATATTGTATATAATTAATATTGTATATAATTGTTATTTTATATAATTGTTATTTTATATAATTAACATTGTATATAATTGTTATTTTATATAATTAACATTGTATATAATCAATATTGTATGTAATTAATATTGTATATAATTGTTATTTTATATAATTGTTATTTTATGTAATTGTTATTTTATATAATTGTTATTTTATATAATTGTTATTTTAAGCAGCTGCTGACCCACACTGAGCTCCCCATCCGCTTGCTGCATCCGAAACCTGCGCAGCTATTGCCTAGAAAGATGCTACCGCCTCATAACAAGACACCCCTGACCCCACGCCCTGTTCCACGAGCTTGTCCCATCCTCACATTTGTGTGATCCTCTGTGATCCATGACGTGCATGCAGAGGTGGAAAACTCAATGACCAGTGTGGAGGTAGGTGGGGCCGGCGCAGCGACGTGGATGGGCTTGGAACCGCAGGCCATGAGATGCAAATGCATGGCATGCAAAGATGAGGCGGTCGGAATGAGTGCCGCTGCTCCCACGGTCCATCTTGTGCATTAATCGCGTGATCTGACTCCCACAATGAACCCACGCCCTGAACCCCCTTGAACCCTGGACCCAACACCTCGGCCCTGGCATCTGTGTGTGTGTTGGTTACATTGTACGCCCATCATGGCGCATAGATGCCTGCCGCGAGACAGGATCAGCAACATTCGTTATAGGCTCGTAGCTTCAAAAACTGTTTGTTATGGTTTATGGCCATCTGTGTGCAGCGCATGGTCGAGTACACGAGGCTACCCACTGAGGCCAAGAGGGAGGCTGAGGGAGGCGGCTCTCCACCAACTGGCTGGCCACGCAACGGCGCGTTGACGTACGAGCACGTGTGGGCACGGTACCGGCCGGGGCTGCCGCCAGTGCTGCAGGACCTGTCCTTTATGCTGAAGGTGGGCTGGGCTGGGCTGTGCTGGACTGCATTGCCTTGTGCATGTGGAGGGCTGGGCTGGGCTGAGTGTATGTGCTGCGCGAGCAGTGCAGTATCTGGCTGCAGGCCTCTGCTGTTGTCAAAGTTAAAGGCACGAGCGTGGTGCCATGCCGGCTGCGGGCCGCTGCTTAGGTACAACCGTGCCACCCTGAGGTCTTGGTTTTTGTGTTGTATCATGTATGACCATGGTGTTATCGATATTGTGCATGAATCACGGTATTGCGGACACACTTATATGTCCGTTCCTATGCCGCGCAGGCCGGCAGCAGCTGCGGCGTGGTGGGGCGCACCGGGAGTGGCAAGAGCTCCCTCGCCCTCACCCTTTTCCGGCTCATAGATGTCACGGCCGGCCGCATTCTCATTGATGGTGTGGATGTGGCCAACATCGGGGTTGATGCGCTGCGGTCGCAGTTGGCCATCATCCCACAGGACCCTGTGCTGTTCTCGGGCACCATGCGGTGCGTGGTAAAGTTACTAGCCCCCCCGCACACAATGCCTAAGTTGATTTGGTTTAGGATTTAGGGTTTAGGGTTTAGGCCGTACCAAGCCTGGGCAACTTTGATAGGGCGTGGTCCGTGTTGGGCGAGCATGTTCGCATATGGCGCAGCACCCAGCTCCACCCCCCAACACCTTGGCAACACGGCTGATCACCTCACGCTGGGTGCTTTATGCTCACCACCAGCAGCTCGTGCCGCGGAGTGCCGTGACATATGTTTTGCCACAGGTATGTCTGTGCGCCGGAGCCTGAATCGAACCCAACACCTTGCACACGCAGATCCAATCTGGACCCGTGGCACAAGCACCCAGATGCCGAGCTGTGGCGGGTGCTGGAGGCGGTGCAGCTGCGGCGGCTGGTGGCAGGGCTGGGCGGCCTGGGGGCGCGCATCGGTGAGGCGGGAGACAACCTGTCGGCGGGACAGAGGCAGCTGTTCTGCCTCGCGCGGGCACTGCTGGCCAAGGCCAAGCTCCTGTGTCTTGATGAGGCAACAGCCAATGTGGACAAGGACACGGACGGCCTCATCCAGGTGGGCACGGATGTGGCCTTGCTGCGGGGCGTCATGAATTTTGAGGGACGTCCTTGATGCTGCTCCTTACAGCATGGCTTATGACATGGAGGTTTGTAAACGATAATGGTGGAACGTTTAAAGTGGTGGAACGTTTAGCGTGGAGGTTTGTCAACATCATTTGTGAGAAAGACATGTATGCATGTTGCAGACAGTACGTACTTGATCAATTAGGCACACTACAGTCTGTCGTGCCGTGAACTCCCGCCTTGCTGGGTGCTGGGTGCTGATGTGCTGACGTGCGGCGACAATCGCCGATGCCGTTCCATGCGCAGGGCGCCCTGCGGCGGCTACTGCCCCCAAAGGGCGGTGGCAAATCAGCGCTCAACGACGAGGCTGCTGGTGATGTAGCGCACACAGATGACGGCTCCGGCCGCGTGCTGCTCGTCATCGCACACCGCATTGACACAGTCATGGATGCCGATCACCTCCTTGTGCTGGGTGCAGGCAAGCTTCTGGAACAGGGGCCTCCCTCTGCCCTGGCAGCCACACCTGGGGCCGTCTTTGCTGGCATGGTGGCTGCTGCCCGTGCAGCAGCAGCACGCCATGGCGCCGCAGCACCACCATAGCGTGGAAGACCTGTGTTGCTTCACAGAATGGCCCAGTGCTGGGCAGCCGGGCCCGTTTTCTTTGTTATCAACAGTGCCTGCATCCTGCTCGGCTTGCGACAGCTGTTGCATGCGGCAGCGGGGTGGGCAGAGAGCGCAAATCGGACTGGGGGAGGGTGGGGCAGGTCGCTGCAACCTACAATGCAAGTGCTTGCACGTGGTAAATGTATCGCTTCAGGTGCATACACGCGCTACGTACTGATGGAGGTTTACCAACAATCATGAGTGCTTCATGACACTAGACACAAGCCTGCGCTAGTGATGTTCCGTACGTGGAAGTGGCACATGACGACATTGTGATTTGAGGCCTCACTTACAGGTTACCGTGCAAAGACGAGAGCAGGCTGCTCGCAAGCGCTGATACGCACCCCACACCTTGCTGCATCCCTACTGCCTTGCATTCAACAGCTTGCATCCAAATGCAAAACTTTGGCAGGCAAACAAAATGCCACAGTGTCCCCTTGGCCATTCGATTGAATATGGTACGTCTAGCATCGTTTGTGTCCTGTCCGGCCAGCTGAGAGACCATCAGCTGCATGCTCGGTTGGTGGATGCCCATGCATGCAGGATCACATGTAACTGAAGCTTGGTTGCAGCACGCATTCATACAAGTGACCAGTCAAGAGCACTGCACAACAACAACTGGCTCACTTGGATGTGGCCATTGAAAGGCACATGACCGGGCACCACAATCACGCTGATACATCAAACACGTGGATGACCATCTTGAGAGCGTCCCGGCTCAGTACCGGAGGATGATGTAGTAAGCATGGATAACGCCAGGCTGCGTGCGCGCATGTACAGCACATTAAGACGAGTTCAGCCAGCAGCGATCGCGTGTCCGTGCCAGCTGCCAGGCGCAGTAGGTAGGTGCGGGTGGGCAGGCCATGGCAGGCTTTGCCCGGTCTGGAAGAATGGTATGGCATGGGATGGTACACAAGCAGCACCTGCCCTTTGCTTGCGCTGCGGCACAGCCGCTCATGAAACTGGGCACAGCCAGGTGAGGTTGATGAGGGCAGCATCAGGCCAAGTTCATAGTTCAGCAATAGTCCAGGTTGTGGTCCGTCAGGCTCAGCTCACTGGGTCCACCGGATGGCCTGCTGGAGAGAAGGCGAGGTGGCCTACAGTCCATGATCCATGCAACAAACAGGGGCTGCCGCACCCTGTAGCAGCTGTCACGCACCAGCCACGCGAGCAGCGTGAGGAGGCAGTTGATCCAGAAGTCCTTGTCGATGCGCTCCTTCTCAGTCAGCACGCCCAGGGGGGGCACCAGGAATGCAAGGAAGAACTTGCCTATGCTGCATTTATCAAGCGTTGAGCGCAGCGGGGAGGCAAGTGTCAGGCAGCTAGCATGAAGCAGGTGACAGAGGAGGAGTGCGCCCCAACAACGCAAACAGTGGCTAAACAGCTGACGAGCTGAGATTCAACTCATATGAGGCTGCAGGCAGCTTGAGGACAAAGACACATGCTACCAGTGGGCGTCTGATGCCTGCATGCTGTGTCAATCTACACGGTGCTGTCATCTTGCCCTACACAGGCGCTGGGGGACCCCACAGTCTCCATAATGACTGCTAGCAGCTGAAAAGCGTGTTGATCCGTACTCACTCGCCCCAGGTGAGTGCCATTCTTGCTGGGCACTGTGTTCGTATATGAACGGACCACAAAAGACCCGATGTAGTTCAGGCAATAGTGGTTAAGGGAATGCGACTGACTACCACTGTCTGAAGGGTGCAGTGTTTTTGAGGTTGTTGTCGCAGCTATGACATCATCCCAGCGCAAAACAACCCTAGCTTTCATCCTCAGCAAGCCCATTGTCCAGCACATCATGTCAGTGGCTGCAGGCCCCAGGGTGCGTGACTGACAGCTCTCTTCTCATGCAGCCGTCAGAATCGGCATTTGGACGGTACACCTTGATGAAATGTGCCGTCTTCCATACACACCGGGATGCAGGTCGTCGTGCCCGGAGAAGATGTGCTGCGTATTCCGGAGTCGGGGCAGCTCAAATTGGGGCCAGGGCTTGTAGGGCATGAGGACACAGTCGTAGCACTCAGATCAGGAGTGGTGAGGCAATCGAAAGGAGGTCAATTATGGCTAGAGGGGCGACAGAAAAGGTGCGGGTTTGCATGCTGCCTCATGGGCGCATGGACGTGGCATGCGGCATGCCCTGCCTGTGTCAGTTGCTGGCTCACTCCATGGCTGCTGCTGATGCACTGCGCGCGATCATGTGTTTTCAGGTATATACCTGCAGAAGCTGATGTGGTCGTAGGCACTATTCTTGACAGGCATGGAGAGGTGCGTCAACAATGCACATCACACTGCAGCACCGTTGCCGCTGATGGGGCGCATAAGGAGCAGCTGTGCATGCTTGCCAGGTGCACGATGCTGCTGGCACACAGTGGCGTTGAATGCGTGGTCAACAGCTGGACATGAACGGGCCTGGATGTGCATGCACGCTCATGCCTGGATACGCAATGAGCATGGCTGCTGATTTGCCTCCTGACCGCCGCCCTGCCTGGCCTGGCACGTGGCCTGCCTCTGCAGAACTTCACGGTAGACATCGGTGCGCCCCTCACTGCACTGCTGCCTCAGCTGTCATTTGAGGGCGCGACGCGGCGCAACCGGCCCAATCTAAAGACCGGGGACATGGTGTATGCACGTGTTGTGGCAGCCCCCAGGGACATGGAGCCTCAGCTCTCATGCATGGACGCGCTTGGGCGGGCAGCTGGGTTTGGGCATCTCAAGGATGGTGTGCTGGTGACTGTGTCCTCAGCCATGGCACGCAGCTTGCTGGCGAGCCCTCCGCCCACTGTGCTGGCTGCGCTGGGCGCGTCGTTGCAGTTCGAGGTGGCGGTGGGCATGAACGGGCGGGTCTGGGTGAGCGCAGGGAGCACAGCAGCCACCATTCTGGTGGCCAATGCCATCACATCGTCAGAGTTCCTGACACCCACGCAGCAGGGGACACTTGTGTCACGCTTGCTCGCTCAGGTGCAGTAATGCTGGGCGCAGTGCTGGTGTGTGCAGGGTGGGCATGGCATTCATCCCTAGACTGCAGGATGGGCCAACCAAATGTCATGCAACAGTGTTGTAGTGAAGCAGCGCGCTGCAGCTTCAAAACGAAGAAGCTCCAGGAACTTGAACTTGAATGGACCAGGGTGCTCACGGCCAGCAAAGGCGCAAGATGAGCGACTGGAAACCTTTTCATCGCGTTCCAGCCAGCTAAACTGACCGTCCCGACCCAGTGACCTCAAAAGGGTGTAAGAATTCGCAAAGATTGCAGGTTCGTGCCCAAAATGATCGCGTGTGCAGCTTTGTAATGTGATTAAGGAGCGCAGACCATTTGGCATGGAGTAATAGCAAAGTCAGCAGAAATGGAAGAGTCTCCAGGAGCTGGGGGCTCGCAAGGAGGTGCGTAAGAAAAAGCAACAACGATCGCCGTGGCGATGCAGCTCACGAGCATACATGATCTGCGTGTGGGGGATTTGCGATAGTATGCACCCTTCAAAGAGAATCAGTATGATTATATTGACAAGCACGGTGCATCTAGGCAATGTAGTCGGAAGCTTTGTTTGTTGGCCTGGCTGTCACAGGGATCGAGGATCCTTGAAGCAAAGGCTGTGAACTGCTGCATGTCCAGTTATAAAAATTATGCTCAAAAGGAGACCCTTGATGGCACATTGCCTTCCGAAAACGCGCCATCATGCACATGCAACCTGTGCCCATGCTGCCATGCAGGGAGCCCAGCACCTGGAGAGGCGAAACGGGCCAGGCAGCAGAAGACTCCATTACAGAAAGAGGTTCTGGAGGCGACCTATCTATGTGAGTGCCTTGAGGGCTTGCATGCCTGAGGCTAGAAGGTGGTGTCACAGCAGAGCCAAGCCATGCAGTGCATGCAGCATGCGACATGGAGCCCTGACGTTGCGCCCGCAGTGAACCCTTATCCCGACGAGGCAGTGCGCCGGACGCTGGGCCAAAAGATTGGACTAGACGAGAAGCAGATCGCGGTGGGTGAACCCTTCCGTTTCCTCGCCTGCATGATACTCCCATCATCAATCCACGTCGCCAAACGCGCCATTCATCGCGCGAATAACGCTCACTGCGCGATCGCAGACCTGGTTCGTGGCGAGGAGGAGAAAGGACAAGAAGGTTGATGAACCCAAGCCCATGTCACCCACAGCAGCAGCAGGCAGCGCAGGGCCGTCCAGCTCACCCCCAGCTGCTGCCCTGCCAGCACCCCCACCTCTGCCACAGCCAAGCATGACACCTGGCCTGACACCTGGGGGGCAGGCCGCAGCACCAGCACTAGTCCCCCCCACCTCCACGGCCACACCGCACACATCGCCTGCGCCCCAGCCCGTGCCTGCAGCGGCCCCGCCACCATTGCCCCCGTTGCCCGGGGTTACCTCCACAGGGCCCAACCTGCTGGCGCCCCCGCCCCCAACCAGCCTGGCGCCCCGGCCGCCGCAGGCCCTCGCTCAGCCGGCTGCGCAGCCGCCCAGTGCCCAGGATACACCGCGTGAGTCCACAGAGCCAGAGCAAATGGAGGTGGATGAGGGCCCAGGGGATGTGGCGCAGTATGTGGCGCTGCTGGACGCGGCCAAGGCGGCACTGCCTGTGCCTTTCAGGCTGGATGGGCCCCTGCTGGCTTTTGAGTTTGACAATGTGCCCAACACGGGTGCGGTCGGCATCAAGCGCAAGCGCCCTGAGGTGGGACCCACAGGAACAGGCAGCCCTTGGATACTACTAACCCCCTGACCAACGCCGCTGTATTTCACATGTCCAAACTTATTTTGTTTCGACTGATCCTGTGCTCATGCGGTTGGCCATCTAGTGTGCATCCTCATGCGTGCGGCCGCCGAGCCTGTACTGCTGTTGTAGTGGTACTACGGAGGCAGTACACCAGCTGACCAGCAGCCTGCGATCGGTTCAATGAATTTGGATTTGAACCACGGGTTCCAGCAACTGCTGGGAGGCTCATGCACCCATGAGGTGTACGGCTACACCACCCAACCCACACACACACACACATACACGTGCATGCGTGCTCACATCCCCCTGGCCGCAGTCTCAGGGCCCCGCCAGCGCCGTTGACTACTACGCGACTCAGTTTGCAGAGCTCGAGCGCCGCAAGGCCGCCATTGCCAACATGGCGATGAGCAAGGAGGCGCGGCGCGCGAACCGCGACCAGCTGCGGCTAGATGAGGAGCGCCTGCGCGAGGTGCGCGCAGCTGCGGTCCACCGTGTCATGACAAATGAGCAATCGATCCATCAGCAGGGGCTTGTAATCTGTGGTACTTTGTGGCTGTGTACTAACTCATGCACCGGGGGCGCGTGCTGCCAGGAGATGGGAAGGCGGGGGCTGTGCTGGTGAGGTGCCGGAGGAGCGGCGGGAGGTGTACTGGGCTTGGGATGGTCAAGGCATTGTTAGATTGGGGCTGTGGCACGTCTACGGACCATGCTTGTCCCTCTTTTGGAGGATTTGGGGCCCTGGGTGGTGGTGGTGGTGGTGGTGGGTATATGGGGGCGCGGGCTAGCCTCCCAACGTTGTGGTGGGGAGCCAGTCAGCCTGCTGCATGTAAGGCATATCTCATACCCCAACTCATCATGCCGCGTACGTGCGGGCGTCAAGCCGGCTACGCACCCATTCCCTGCATTGGGGGCCTGTGTGGCGTTGTGGTGGCTGCAGATGGAGCGTGTGGAGCGTGAGCGTAAGAAAGAGGAGGCACGGCTTGAGCGAGAGCGTGGCAAGGAGGAGGCCAAGCGTGCCAAGGAGCAGGAGAAGCTGCGCGCGGCCCAGGTGGGTGGCTTGGAGTGGCACCCAGTAGTAGGCGTGTCGGCGCATGCAGACATATCTGTAATACGCCATGTTATTAACGTTATTAATGGACGTGTTCAGTGAGTTGTCTTTCTGTGGAGCCTGGCTTGCGCCTTGGCCAGCGCTGCCATGTCGGGGGGTGAGGCGCTCTCAGTAGGGGCGGTGGTGGTGAGAAGAACCGGGGAGGGGTGGGGTGGGGGTTGCTGTGGCTGGTGCGCGTGTTCTGAGGGCGGCTTCGCTGCCAGGGTGCCCGTGTCGTTATGTGTAGTGCATGTGTGCATGCAGGTAGCAGAGGTGCATTCCCCCCTCGCACTCGGCTCAGCTGAGAGCCGCATACGCCACCACTGGCATGTTATACATCACTCACGCCACACATGCTGCTGGCCCCCTGGGGTTTCCACTGCCCAAGTTTCAAGCCCCTCAAACCTGAACACATACATCTTGAACACCCTAAACTCAGAATCCCCTGACTTCCCCAACCACACGTCCAACCACACGCCCAACCACCTCCCCGACCTCCGAACCAACCAACCATGCGCCCGCCCGCCCGCCTGTCGCGCAGGAGAAGGAGCTGCGCAAGGTTGAGGCGGCCCGCGAACGCGAGCGGCGCGCAGAGGAGAAGAAGAAAGAAAAGGAGAGCAAGAAGCGTGAGAAGGAGCTGGCCAAGGCGGCAGCTCAGCAGGAGAAGGCGCTGACACGCGTGCGGCAGCACAACCCGGCCACTGGGCCCCCGGATGACGAGGACTTGGAGATGGACAAGCTGGTGGAGGTGGGTGGGGCAGGAGCTCAGCAGGGCTCAGGGCACAGGGCTCAGCAAGGCGTGGAGGGGGAGGGGGGGGG
>BDCZ01000858.1:1827-14278 GCA_001662365.1 Chlamydomonas applanata
AGCTGGAGACGAGCAGCACGTGATAATGACCCACATGCATCATGCCACGTCAGGGCACCGCATGCCATGCTGGCCATGCTGGCTGTGTTTGCGGGTGAAACAAGCTGTACTGGCGCTGTACTGGCGCTGTACTGGCGCTGTACTGGCTGCAGCTGGGAGGCGCAATACAAGCTGCCACAGCGGCGAAGGGATGGCGGGCTGAAACAAAGGAAAGTGAAAGGAAGGGCATGGGCTGCTCTGCTGCCGGACTTGATGGGACACACACCTGCATGATGTCTCTGTTCTCTGAGTGATACAACCTGCATGCATGGATGGGGGCAGATGAGCGTGCAGGCATGAGGCTGTGTGCTGCAGGCGGGTGGGCATGCTGATGTGCAGCCAAACACATGCAAGCCAGCACAACAAACACATGCACCAGGGCACCCACTGCATGCGCATCATGCAAGTGCTTGCATGGACGCCGCCACCCACGCACGCCCCACGCACCATGCATACACATAAAAGTAGTCTGCCTCTTTGGGGTCCTGAGTGATGTAGGGGCTAGCGAGCAGCTGCACAGGGAATGTCTGCGCATGCAGCACCACGACATGCACAGCACATAGGAGTGACACTCCAAATGCAAGCATGGTAAGCGTGCCCGCACACATTGCACTGTTGTGCACAGCAGTTGCAGGATCGGTGCACGCATGGGCGCGTGTGCCCACCAGCACATGTGTTCAGGAGCCTGGTCAAACAAGGTCGGTGTACATGTGGTGTATGCCGGTGCATGCATGCACGACCATGCATGTACCCTTAAACCCTGCTCACCATTTCCAGTCCGTAGAGGCTCTGGTGCTGCCATATCCACGCCTCCCTGCTGTCCCTGAACTTCGCACTGACATTATAGACATATATTCTAACGGATCGCGACCCATCCGTGGGGAGGGGCGCCTTCTTGTCCCCTGTCCCAAGCCCAAACAGGGCGCTGACATGTGATAGCCATAGTAAGCCCAGGAGTACCGGCGCTAGACCGGCCCAGTCCCGCATCGGAAAACCCATCGCTATAACATTCTTATCCTTATTGCCATGCTTTTTAACTGCTGTTTGAGAGTAGATTGCATGTTGGCTCGACACACTGTGTTGTAGTGCAAGTACGTACTGCCTCAGATCACAATTCATGAAACAGCATGATGGCCTTGTCCAATTCGAGCAAGTGCTCCCCCAGCTGTAATTTAACAATCATCAGCAGCAGTGTGGGCATGTTAGCTTGTCATGCTGCGCCGGGGCATGCCAAGAAGTAAAACCCACCTGTTCAAAGTCATGCAATGGTCGGTTGGCAGGCGGCATGAAGCAAGTATGACGGGCGCTTCTGGGTTCTACATATACAGACAATACGACTTGCACCACAAACTGCTCAGCGGCGCACCCCCTGGCCAGGTCATCTGCATGCACGCAGCCACTTCAGTGACCATGTGTCCTGCTCAACACCACAGACTGGATAGGATGCACCCACTTCAAATGCCAATGGATCAAGCGCGCACTGACCGTGACCGTGCAGTTTCACCCCAGGTCTTATCACCCAGGCTGCACCGGATGAACTTGCTGAGCAGCCCATATCAAAACATGCCCACAAGCTCTTACAAACCAGCTGCCGTTTGATTTGGAAGCAGGGCAGCACCTGAGCCCACGCACCCCATGCGTGCCTTACCAGACAGCAAACCCAGGCATACATCCTGTGTGGCTGCCACACCCAGCCAGGGCCGCCACAAACCTGTGTTCCCGCACATACCAGTCAGTCCTCAACATACTGCAGCCAGTCCTCAACATACTACAGATCACAGTCCAAGCCACACCGCCCACTGCTCCACTGCTCTCTGTTCCCGGAACACCTAGTTTTTCAAGGCACAGTCGCCGCACACTCAATATGGCAGCCGCTCGGCCGCTCCCCTGTGTCCATGGCAAGTCAAAAGTCAAAGTCAAGTCATAACAACATAAGTCAAATGCTGCTCAGGGTGCAGCTGCTGCCGGCTCCTCCCCCCCGCTCTCACTGCTTGCACCCAGATCCACCTCCAAAGTGAACTTGGCAAGCGCCTCATCACCTGCAAGAGCAAACACACACGATCACAGGTCAAGCCACAGCCGAGCCGAACGCAAATCAAACGTGCTGTGATGAGTTTGGGCACGGCCGATAGGGGTCCCAGGCAGTGCAGGCAGCAGTTTGTACGTGCAGCCAAGCCAGATTGCCCACATCCTTCTCAGCAGTTACTCCCCCTCCTCTTGGTCCCCCCAAAGTCCCTGCTCCCCCCACTCCCACCTGCCCCACTGCCCCACACCCACCGAAGATGATGGTGGAGCCGAGGAACACCTTGAGCGGCTGCAGCGCCTCACACTCCACGCCGTTGACCTGCGTGTTTGACCAGGTTTGACCGGGTTTGACCGGCTTTGACCACAGCGTGTGGCTGTGTGCACGGCGGCCGGGCAGCGGCGGCGGCGTGCGTTGTGGTGGAGGCCAGGCTGCAGGCTGCAGGCAGTGGCATGGGGACTGAGGGCAGCAGAGCTGCAGGCCGCACAACAACCCAAAGCCCCTAATCCTTCTACACCGCCCCCCGCTCGCTGCTGCAGCGCCAGGCTCACAGCCAATGTGTTCAGTGCTGATGCTGTGGCACCCACGTATGTCCCGTTGGTCGACTGCAGGTCCGTCACCTCCAGCGTCTCATCATCTGTTGAGTGCGCAGGCCGTAGCGGCAGTAGCGGCAGTAGCGGCAGTAGCGGCAACTGAGATGAGAACAAGACGCTCAGCCAGTCAGCCAGCTGCATCACGTGTTCACAGCCGCACATGTGCCTGCATAATGCACAAGCCCTAGCTGACCTCCTGCCACTCCACATGCACGCAGCAGTAGCCCGCCCCACCGGGCCCTAAGCCCAACACAAATGCCTCACTCCCTCCCGGAGCTGCCCCTCAACTGCTGCCCCCTCGCCCCCTTTCTCAGGCCGACAAGCCTTGTCACTGCCTTTCATTTGTCCCAGCAGCCACCCACCAATGACCTCCAGCAATGCGTGCCGGCCGCTGACCGAGGGGATGGGGATGACAAAGTCCATCGCAGGTGAGCGACCCACCTCCTGCCGCCCCTGCACCCGCCGCGGCGGAGCAGCCACATGCAAACAGGATGACGCACCAGGAAGACCCATGCAGAGACATGGGGTGGGGGGTGGAGTGGAGTGGGGTTCATGGGGTGAGCAGGGGCAGAGGCATACGAGGAGTTTGCGGGACAGCAGCTTGTCAGGCGTACAGCGCAGCGGGGGCCATGTGGAGCAGGCGACGGCCCGGCAAACAGCGCTGCACTGCGGTACAGTTACAATACGCTTCGTTACAGAGGCAGTACATTGGCAGTACAGTGTCTTCCTTGACCTGGCTGGTCTGTCACTACCACACTCACAGGCTTGAGGATGTACTCCCCTGGAGGTGTGACGTCCACGTCACCCAAGTGTGCAGTTGACCCGCTGCCTGCACATGCGATCAACAGATACCGGGGAATGCGGGGTGTGCCGGGTGTTACCCAATATACAAAAGTATATTTATATATTATTATAAAAAGAAAATTTATAGCTGGTGGGCACGCAGTGCATGGAGCAGCATGTAGAGCAGCAGGACAGGAGTGTGTGCGGGCTGTGTGTGTGCGTGTGCAGTGTGCAGACACAGAACCGCATTGGAGCCCTCAGTAGCTCGCCACTCCGCATTATTCAGTACTCTGCCACGTGCCAGCGGCACGCGCATACGCGGCCAAGACGGTGCCATGCATGCGAGCCCGGGCATGCATGCATGCAGGCGTCATGCCTGCGCGCATGGCCCCCTCATGCACCCGCACCTGACGGCCGTAGCACGAGGGCGTTGCACACGGGCACTGCGTGCGCGAGGCGCATGCGGCCGCACCCCTGCCGGCTGCCCGCAGCACGGGCTGCAAGCAGCAGGAAGAAGAAGCCGAGGACAGGGCGTGCTGCATGTGACCGGGTCGCTCACTGACCATGTCCACAACTCCAAATGTGCAGCGCCCGGCAGCACATGCGAGCGTTGGACATGCGGGCTGGGTGACCATGCCTCATTGACCCACGCCAAGGTTGATATAACCACGCTTGGCGCGTGACCCAGAGCTGCGCAGTGCCTTCTATTCACGCAACCACAGAGGTAGCGCGGTGCACCGAAGCACCCGTCATGAAGCATCAACTGCCATCGGCCCTCAGCACGCGCGCACATAGTCCAGTTTACCTGTTGGTGCGGTCCGCAGTGCGCTGAGGCTCATCGTGGTCCTGGATGCCAGGAGGATGCAAATGCCTGCATCCAGATGCGCAGGCAACGCGTCAAGCTGGTACCTGGATGTGCTGAAGTAAGAACCCACGCTTTATCGCATACAGATGCCACGTGTACGCGACAAAACCTACGATTGCGATAACGTCCGTAGCTCACAGGTCAGCAGCTGAATGCCTCTATCGCAATTGATGCCAGCCCAGCACTCGCAAGACGCCCGAGGCGCCCGGATCACAATCTCACTCTGCCCCACACCGTCTGTGCGCCTCGCAGCCATCATGCATGAGCGCGCGCGCTTGCAACAGGCACGGGCAGGGATGCCAGATACACAGCCAGGCGGAAGCTGGATCACCGTCCAGCTGCAGCTCACTTGGAGGGCGTTGGCATTACACGGCTCGGGGCAAGGCCCACCTCTGCCACACCCGCGCTGGTGCTCATCAACTTGGTGTTTCGTTGGACAGCCGTGCATCAGCTCTCATCAGCCATCCCATGCATTTGACACCATACCCATGAGCTGGTCCTAACAGCAGGAAGCATAAGCCTGTCATAAGCCTGCATGCATCACACCAAGCCGGCACACCACAGCCACACCGCAAGCGCGCGTCCGTGCCGTGCTGGTCAGAAGCCCCAAGCACTCCAAGAGCTCGTGGCATACGTGACCGATTCCCACCCGAGCTCTTCAACCATGCCATCTGCCCACGGCCGCAGCCCCACTCCACCCCCACCACTGACGCCTTCCTGCAGCAGCGCCCCCACCACCTCACCCCACACGCTGTCGAAGTGTGCCCCCACTGCAGCCACCACAGCAGGCCCCGCACTGCCCCCCGGCCCCCTACCGCTGTGTGCGCTGGCCAGGCCTTGCGCAGGCCACGCTGGTACAGGCCCCCTGGCTGTGGTGTTGCTGCTCCGGCCCAACCGCGACCCTAGGCCCCACAGCAAGTCTCCTGCACCACCTCTTCCCCCAGACCCTGCACGCGCACCCTTTGCTGCACCTGCAACGCCCCAGCTGTTGCTGCCGCCGCCGCCCCCCTGCAGCACGTGTGCCACCTCAAACACGCCCCCTTCCTCCTCCCCACTGGTGCCTGTGCTGCGCCGCGAGCTCGTACGGCTACTGCCCTGACTCAACGCTGCACTGCTGCCGTGCATGTCATCGTCCATGGGGCACCCTGCCCCGCTGTTGCTGCGGCAGCTGCCACTGCCACTGCCACTGCCGCTGCCGCTGCCACTGCCACTGCCGCTGCCACCCGGCCCGCAAGCACCACCTGCCACTTTACCCGCCCCTGGCCCTGGTCCCGCCCCCACCCCCGCCCCACCGCCGCTGCTGCTGCTGCTGCTGCCAGGGCCCGCAGAGATGAGCGCGGCGATCGCGTCAAAGCTCGTCGTGGCTGCAGCAGAGAGCGCCGCGCTGCGCACCACCGCCTCCACCACCGCTGTCACCGAGTCCCGCTCTTCACGGCTGTGAGGCCCTTCAGCTGTTGCCACCGCTGCCGAGCCGCCTGCCGGCTGCACCCAGCTTGCTGCCGCACTTGAAGAGGCCGCCCCCGTGTCCCTGGCTGCCTTGCTGCCAGCTTGCGTCCCCAGCACCAGCTGCTGGAACTCCAAATCCACCAGCTGAAGGTCCTCACGCAGCTCATCCCGCTGCCACCCAGCCCCTGCTGCCGCCGCAGCCGCGGCCGCCCCCAGCGCGGCCGGCACCTGGTGAATCACAGCCTGCGCCCCGTCACGCGCAGCAGCTGTGCGGTGACTCGTGCGAGCGGCTGCACGCTCGGCGCTGGGACCAGAGCTGGCGCTGATACTGATACTGGTGCTGGGCCTTGCTCCGAGCGGCAGCACGGCTGAAGGTGGCGGCGCGGGTGGGGGTGCAGCAGCGCGCATGCCGTGGTGCTGGCGGCTGTTCATCACCTCATCCGGATCCAGAGCCTCTGCAGCAGATTCGATCGCACTCAGCTGTAGCAACAGCGCTGAAGGCCCCGCTACTGCCACAGCTGTCGAGCCACCTGGTAGCTTCGCTGGCGCAATGGCGGCTTGGCTGGCACTTGCTGCGCTGCTACCCAGCTGGATCACCTTTCCCGCCTTGACGCCGTTTGCTGGAGCCGCTGCGGCTTTGCTGATTGCGGGCTGGTGCACGCCGGTGGCTGTGGGCTTGTTGCCCCCACTGCTGCTGCGGTCAGGATGCGACCCAGCCACACTCACAGCGGCTGCCGCGTCACCCCCTAGCCCTGCTGCCAGCTCCATTAGGGTTGGCGGCTGGCTGCGGTGGGTTGGGCGTGCTGGGTGCGCTCCTGTGCCGGCTGGTGCCGGCGCTGTGCTGGCAGCAGTAGCAGCAGCACTGTTGCTGGCTGGGTCGACGGCCACTGGCCTTGATGATGGTATTATAGGCGGTGCTGCTGCACTGGGCTCCCCAGGACGGGGGCGTGCTGCTGCTTGCCGGGGCTGGTGTGCAGCTGCGAGCTGCTGATGGGCGTGCTGAGGGTGTGCGGGCGCATGGGCCGGGAACAGTTGCCCCGGCCCATGTACCCCTCGCTCCAGCGGCCCAGGGACAGCATCACGCGGTGGTGCCACGCCTGGCGGTGAGCTAGCGCCCTCTGGCCCGGGGCCCCCACCCAGCATACGCCGCTCAACAGCGTTCAGCCCGTTGTTGTCCAGGGACTCCAGGGAGGCAGGGCAGCACGCAAGCAGCGCGGAGCGGTAGCGCGCGGGGCCCGCTGTCCTGCACCACGGCCCCGCTGACTCAGCCGCCAGGTGTGCGAGCCGGTGCAGGCGCGCCAGCGGAGCGAGCGCCTCCGGCCCCGGGAACCGGTTGTGTGACACCACGAGCCGCACCACGCTGGCCGGCAGCGCCAGGCCCTGCGCAGCCACAGGCGCGCCGGCCGCAACGTTCGAGCAGCTCTCACTCCCGCTGCTGCCGCGGCTGCTGGCGGCCCCACCGGAGCTGGACCTCCGGCTACCCCCATTGCCACTGCCACCGGGTGCGAGCGAGTCGAGGGCGTTGCGGCGCAGGTTCGCCTCGGCCAGCACGGGCAGGTGGGCGAGGTCGGGCAGGCTGCGGATGCGGTTGCCTGCACACAGCAGCAGGGTTTCCAGCAATGCAATCAAACGGGGTTACCCTGCTGGCACGGTGTGTCAGGGCAGTCCGTTGCGAACACCATGCTAGTCATGCCATGCGCCAGCCATGTTAACTCCGCGGCACTAGTGGTAGCAGCGGTGTGTCTCCCAGAGGTGCCTGCATGCCGCAACCATCATTGTGCACCTTGGAAGGCTCCCAGCAGCCCCCACAGCACCCAGCGCTCCCCACAGAACCCAGTGTTCCCTGCATGGCAAAACTTGCTGAATCTTTTCCCTCTCTCATTGTCTCCCAGCTTGCAAACATGGCGCCTGTACTGTATCAGCAGTACGCCACAGCAGTACGCCGCAGCAATACGCCGCAGCAGCCGCACACACCTGCCAGGTTGGCCACGCGCAGCTGCAGCAGCCGCTCCAGCCCGTCCACCCCTTCCAGCCGGTTGGAGTGGGCATCCAGCACCTGCACCGGCCACAAGGCACCAGAGCGCGTTGGAGTGGTATGCCGCACGTGCAGCCTGACTTCATCCGCTGGCATGCATAACGACTCGGACGACACCTGCTGAGCTGCGCCGTGCCCAGCGCCCGGCGCGGCCCCCTAAGGTGACTGCGCACCAGCTCACCAGCGCTAGCAGGTGCATGCAGCTGAGCCAGGCCTGAACACACAGCAGCCGAGCAGTTACGCCGTACGCGGTATCCCGGAAGGCACGGCCCCCACACTCCGCCCTCGTGCTGCTGCGTGGTGCTCGCCGCTCGCACCTCGAGTGCTGTGAGCCCCGCCAGTGGCTGTAGCCCCGTCAGGTGGTTCATGCCCACGTGCAGTACACGTAGTGCTGTGAGGCCCTCGATGCCCCGCAGGTCGTCCAGCTGGTTGGAGTAGAGGTCCAGGGACACCAGGTGGCGCAGGGCCGCCATGGCGGCGGGCGGGCCGAGCGCATGGATCACATTCTGGCGCAGGTCTAAGCGCCGGATGGGCCCCTGTGCAATGTGGGCGGTGCTGTGGTGTGGTGCTGTGATGTGGCGTGTGCATGTGGGCGGGTGCGGGTAGGCCCCACAAGCGAGCGTGCGCAAGTGGTAGGCGCGGCGTGCGCAACGTGCATGGTGGCGGCATGGGCAGAAGGGCATGGGGGAGAGCAGCGGTTTGACGCCAAGGCCCGAGCCCTTTTGGCTTTGTTGTGTAGAGAAACCCATGCATTGTGTGTGTTCTGGACTGTGGGCCTTGGACATGAGGCAACAACAAGGCGGTAACACACGCACCTCCAGGAACGGCACCAGTTCCAGGCCCTGGTTAGAGATAACCACCGCCTTATCATCCATTGCTGCTCTTGGAGGCCCGAGAACCCGTAAGCTCTGACCACAGCAGGCGTCCACAAGTATGTGCGGCAGCAAACGCTGCTTTATATCACCAGCTTACTATCAAGCTTTGCTCCATCACCGCTATCCGCCAGCAGGGTTTGGTGTTATGTGATGCGCTCGCCGCGCCAAGGTCTGCGGAGATACTGCACCCAAGTGCCCAGCGCTGAGTCGCATAACTTTCCTAAGCAAGAGAAGCGGGCATGAACATCATTGAAACCTTTTGTGAGGGTGTTGTTGTTTTAAAAGTGTGTTCCGGCTAAGTTTCCTTGATCCGCATCCTCTCTTTGTTATTCCGGCCCAGGCGCCTCAGAAGATGTTCACCTGAATGCGGACACTCGTCTCCCCAGCCTCCAGTTGTTGTTTTCTATCACGGCGTACTGTCCTGGGCCGCAGTCTGGTGCCTAGGGCCGAAGTCATGTCCAGCAGCCAAGGTGGGGAGCGGGGCGATCCTTGATGCGCCTGGCTTGCCTTCATGATAGCTTAGTCCAGTATCTGTGATTTCTACGACGCCTTTGCTGTGTCAGTGCATTATGTGCATGACACATGGAGTCCTTGCACGAGGCTCACGCCTGTGTGCTGCACCGGATCATGCATCCAGCTGCAGGCAAGACCAAGGCCACAAGCAACAAAAGAGCAGGCGAGAGTCTCGACAAGGTCATGGCCCAACAGCAGGCCCAGCAGCAGGCGCAGCCTGCGGGATATTCCTACGAGAACGTCCCCACGCAGCCTGTGCCCTTGAAGTATGTTGTGGGGGAAGCAGTGAAGCGCTGGTTTGACGACACCCTGTCTGAAGCGCAGCGGGGCGATGTGAAGCAGCAGGCGCTGGTCGGACAGATGTACGCGGAAGGGTACGGCTGCAACCGCGACCCCAAGGTGGGTGCAGTGTGGGGCTTTCCACATAAGCGCTGCAGCATGGGTGCGCTCATGCTGACAGCGTCCCACCATGCGGGGCTGGTGAAGCGCGCAGCTGTACATCAACAGGCTGGGCACGTGGTACAGGGGCGGATGATTCAACCCGGCTGCGGCAGCAGGGGTTTGCAGGAATGCATGCTGGCGGATGTTTGGCGGGAGAACACCCAGCGGGGCAAGAGGTGGAGCCAGCAAGACAGCAAGCTCTGGTATCAGTACAGCATCACACTCCCAAACATACAGTATGTGCGCATGGTGCGTGTGCAGCCCCAGCACGGTGCAAACATGTGCCACTGCCCGTGGCCCTCCAATGCACACAGGCTGCCAAGGAGTGGATTGACCGCGCCAGCGCACGCGGCTACCGCATGCAGGGCGTGTACTGCGAGTTGTGAGCGGCTGGCTCTGCAGCAACAGCAGCTGGAAGCAGCAATTTGTCCGGCAGGCACATTGGTATGCGGATCAACAGTGCAGCTTCGCAGCTGTCACCATAATGTGCCGTGCATGCATAAGGCTAACGTGCAGGCCGCAAGCAGGGGTCAGGCTCGAAATGCCCAGCCGCCCGGGCGGTTTCTACCTCATTCGCAAGCTCAGAGTCAGCCCCTGCATTACATCTCCACCAGGGCGGCTGGGCTGTTTGTTTGGGAGAACCACAGGCTATGGGTCAAGAGGTGTGCAGCATGAGCTGTGCCGGCGCTGCTCAACTCTTACGCCACCTTTGCAGATGTGCTGAGCTACAGACAGGCACGCGGCCGGTTGGTGGGCTTACTATGTAGCACACGTACAAGTAATCATGCACATGGTGAGAACCCTGTTGGTTAGGTTGTGTTCAATTTTGTGAGGCACCTGCGACGGTGCAATGGTGTTGCAACTGCCTGGCGTGCATGCTGGTGCTGCCGGCTCAATCCATGACACAGGTTGGGCTGTACAGCCTGTAGTACAGCTGCGATTGTGTGCCCCATGTGTTTGTGTTCGGATCCATGGCCGGCAAGGGCATGTGAGGTGTGTTGCCCTCCTTGTTGTGCTGGGTTGGATTGGGCACAGTGACGCATTGTGCTGTCTGTAGCCATGCCGGTGACTGTGCCTCGGCTTGTAAACGTCGGTGTCGGTGTATTCCCAGTTTCCTCCTCCAGGCCTAAGGCCAGGCCAGGCCTAAGGCCAGGCCAGGCCTAAACGCATCCGTGCATGTCGCATGTGATACTGTCGCTGCACCCCTGTACAGTCAAGTTCTAAATCTGCATCAGGCCAGCATGCGCGCACGTGGCTGTTTCCATGGTCATGGTGAGGAGTGAGTACCCGCAGCACTGGTCTTCTGGTCCAGATGTGACACGAACAGAACACAGGCTTTATTTAGGGCAGCTGCCCCATGCTCTCG
This sequence comes from Chlamydomonas applanata, assembly GCA_001662365.1. NCBI lineage: Eukaryota > Viridiplantae > Chlorophyta > Chlorophyceae > Chlamydomonadales > Chlamydomonadaceae > Chlamydomonas > Chlamydomonas applanata. The sequence continues at coordinate 12,807 of BDCZ01000858.1, forward strand.
GCAAGTTTTTTTGCAGTGCAGCCGATGCTCTCCACTGATCCTGGGCTGCGGCCATCGCTATGGATAGTCTAAAGGCGCCAGAGCCGTGAATTAACATTAGGCGAGCTGCGGGTGTTGCAGCTTCTTGCCAGGTGCTTTCGCATTGACCAGAGGAGGAGCCAGAAAAGGGCGAGAGAACGGCAGCAGGTGAGTTTGATCGTGATTACCCATAATGGCCTCATCGGCATGAACATGAACCTTCATGCTGTAGGGTCCTTGGGTGTGGGAGGTTAATGATTGCCTTGGCCTGCAAATCATGAGTCTGCAACAGCCGTGCTGCCCGGTGTCATGGCATGGACACACTGAGCAGCTGCACATGGCGCACGGCCCCGCCCATGTGAGTCATGGCTCCTCAACATGCTGGGCTGCGTGCTGCTGACCAGTGTTACACGCTTTTTCCCCCATGTGCTGCTGCTGCAGGGCTGCAGCTACACCTTCTGAGCACGCCAGCACAGCTGCTGCTGCCAGCTGAGGCCATCCCATCTTTTGACAGGTGCACGCCCCGCTGCTGCTGACCCAGGGTGACGGCTCCGTTGAGGCAGCGAGCGCCATGCAGGCGAGCGCCATGCAGGGGCCGCCCAGCCCTTCAGCCGCTCCTGTGCCTGCCAGCACGGCCGTGCCAGCCGCCCCACCCGCAACAGCGATGGCGCGCCAGCCTTCGCTGCGCCAGGAGCTGGCACAGCTGCGTGCAGGCATCGACGCGTACACACAGCAGAACGCGTACCTCCAGCAGGTGGCTGCATCCTTCCCAGCCACCATGGGCTCTGCCCCCCTGGCCCCCGGGACCACCAATCCCTTCCATGCCGCCGGCCACAATCAGTATGGGGGCCCCTCCATGGGCGCAGCGTGTGCGCATGCGCACGACGGCCAGGCCGGCCCCCACGCTGCTGGCATCTCCCACAACACAGGGCTCGCGGGCGCTGCACTGCAGTGGGGTGACCCAAACCAGATGCTGCACCAGATGCTGAGTGACGTGGTGCAGACCAAGCTGAAGGAGGGCCCCCCACGCCCCCCACAGCTGCCTGGCAGCACCCCGACACGGGGCGCAGGCGGGGAGGGGGATGAGGGCGAGTGGGAGTTGATTGAGGCTCCCAATGGCCACTTGGCTCGTGCAGGATCACGAGCCGCCTCCCGGCCGCGTGGTATAGCGGGGCAGGGCGCAAGAGACGAGGGCGCGGCGTCAACCGGCGGCGCAGGGGAGGAAGAGGCGGAGGGTGCAGCAGGCGGCGAGGCGTACGAGTATGATTACGGGGAGGATGGAGGGGAGGGTGGGGAGGGGCAGGAGGGCGGCGAGGAGGGCGGCGAGGAGGACGGCGGCGCGGGGTACGAGGATGTGCTGGCGCTACGGCTGCAGGTGCGGTGGAGGAGGGGGGGGGGGGGTCAAAGCGTACATTCCGTCCACGCGCGCGCTGTAATCGCTCGACAGCGGGTGT
>BDCZ01000859.1:0-18315 GCA_001662365.1 Chlamydomonas applanata
CCCCCCCCCCCCCCCCCCCCCCCCCCCGGGTCCTTTCCACCGTCCAGGGTGAGTGGGCTGAGGCTCAGGCTCTCTTCGCCGCGATGCTGTCCCCCACCGGGCCGTGCCGCCCCAACGCCGTGACCTTCTCAGCCCTCATGTCTGCCCACCTCGCACGCGGCGACACTGCGGCGGTCAAACAGGTGGGCCACAACATGCGGACTGTGCCCATGAGGATATGTATATATGATGTATGATACAATAATACCGCAATAATACCGTATGTGATATATAAGATATCATATGCGGTTAGCTCTGCGGGTAACAGGCATGCGGACTGTGCCTACAGACACCTTGTACACCCCATGCCCTGGACCAATCGCATCACCAACCATTATGAACTCCAGCTTGCAGTACGTGCACAGCCCTGAGTGTGCACCTTTCCAGCCACTCCTCCCCTAGGCATGCGTCCCCTCGCCGTTGCTGTTACGTACTGCCCAACATGTGCGGCACGCTGTACCACAACCGTACTGCGCAGCTGTACGGCGACATGCTGGCGTGCGGCATCCAGCCGTCCGCCTCCACCTCCACCATGCTCGTCAATGCGTTTGCTGGCCGAGGCCAGTGGGACGACGCGCTGGGTGGGTGGCTGCGGCTGCTGGTGCTGGCCTGATGTGAGGACTTTTCAGAACCATGGCGTTGAAAAGACTGTGCATGGCCAGGGGCAGAGAGAGAGGGACAGTTGCAAGGGGAACTGCCACCCACGGGAGGTGGGACTAGGATCAGGGGCAGTGCTCCTAGCACTACGCACTGAACCACAGCCGCACCAGTCCTCACGGTTGTGAGCTTGTGACACCATTATAGCTCCATGCCCTGCACTGCCACTGGGCGCCCATGTGGACACCATCCCCACCACCACATCCCCCCCTCCTCGCCCACAGGTGTGCTGGCTGCCATGTGTCGTCCCGGCTCCTCCGCCCGCCCCGCCCCCGGCACCTTTGCGTCCCTCTTCGCCACCCTGCGGGACGCAGCACGCGCGTGCGACCCCTCTGACCTCCCCGCCCGCCGTGACCTGGGACGCCGTATGACTGTCCTGCGGCAGCTGATGCGCAGCGGCGGCGGCGGAGGCGGAAACAGCGCTGCGGGCCCCCCGTCACCCGCACGCTATGGCAGCATGGGGCTGGGTGGGGGCAGCGGCCTCCTGGAGAGTGCGATGTCTTCCCCTGGCGGCGGTGGAGACCTGGGACCCGGATTTGGGGGCGTCAGCAGCCCGCTGCGGTACAGCACTGTACTGCCTAGCCCCCGTGGTCACGGTCACAGCACAGATCCGGCGATGTGCCGTGTCATGGTGTCTGCCTTCTTTGCGGCGGCTGAGCCGGATGTGTGCCTGGAGCTGTTCAACAGGTGTGGCTATCGTTCGTTTTTTTGTTTTTGTTTTGGGGGGCGCGGGTGGTTGGTTGGTTGGGTGGGTGGGTGGGTGGGTGTGTAGGTGGGTGGCTGATGCTGCTGTTGGGGGAGGTCGGTGGAGGGTGAGGGACGAGGGTGGCTGCAGTGTGCTGCTGCTCTGTTTGAATGCAGCAGCATGCTTGGATGTGTCGCTCGCTTTCCACCGGGACGCTCACATATTGTTGATTCCTCCAACTTTGGGGGCCCAGAGGGGCACCCCATCAGCTCCCTTTCAAGAGTGGAGGAGCCTCATGTGCCATGGGGTGTATCAAGATGCCCTGTTGTGTACTTGAGCTGAAGCTATTTACTCAAGTGAAGCTGTGCGTGCTGTCTACTTGCGTGCCACACACACCTGCTCGCTCAACCTGCAGCATGGTGGCGGGCGGTCAGGTGGTGGATGAGGAGGTGGCGGGGTGCGTGCTGGGCGCGCTGTGCGAGGGTGGCGCGTGGGGCAAGGTGGTGGCGGTGGTGGAGGCGCTGTGCGGTGCAGCAGGGGTGAGTGCTTGTGCTTTCTCTCCATGATTCTGCATGCCGATCATAGTTCATGTTTGTGTTTGTTCAATTTTTGTCATGTTTTGTTCTTGCTACTGTTCCTGAAAGAGGGAGGGGGGGTGACAGGGGCCACGCAGCACGCGCACCATTCAGCTGAGCGGCCCAGTGCTTGTGACCTTGCCAGTGCCACTAACACTGCAGTAGCGCTGCCTTGGTGCGTACATCTGAGCTTGATCCAAGTTTCAGCTCCTGGGAGTGGCAGTTCCCTGTACTTGTTCCTCCCTCTAAACCTGCGCAAGCCCTTGAAGCTCTACGTGTGCAATCGTTTGCACTCCTGCTGCTGTGCGCCAGGCCGTGCCGCCCGGCGTGCCGCATGCCCTGGGGCCTGAGGTGGTGGGGCGCACGCTGTGTGTGCTGGAGGGGGCGGGTGCGTGGCTGCCTGCGTACCGCGTGCTCAAGGTGCGTGTGAGGGAGTGTTGAGTGGGGGTTATGGTTATGGTTACACAGGCTGAGGCGCAATGCACACTGGAACAGCGAACGCGGCCAAGGAAAACCGGGGGTGTGGGACCGGGTACTGGTGTGTGCGTGTGCTGGGGCGCAGGGCGGCAGAGAGAGATTGCAGTGCAACAGCACGGTAGACACTTCACTGTACAGGTATCTGTACAGTGTTGCTCTCTGATGGACGCCTAGGGGAAGTGCACTTATGCGGAGGAGAAGTGCACTTTTGCTTGGGGAAAGTGTACTTTTGCTCCTGCACCTTTGCAAGGCACCCGGCCTCATCGTCTTCGTTTGTCTTTCACCTGCCCTCACTCTTGCCGTGCTGTGCTGGCGCGTCTGCGCAGGCCGTGTCGGCCGCGCCCCCTGGACCCACCCCACTGCTCGCGTGGCTGCAGGCGCGTGGTGCAGCTGACCTGCTGCTGGTGGCACTGCTGGTGGATAAGGTGGGTGGGGCAAGAGTGTGTGTGAGCTCGAGGGTGCTGTAGGGTCGTGTGTGTGAGCTGTGACATCGACCTGTTGGCTGTGCCCGGCACATGCACATGCACAAGTCATGAGGTCCCACCATGAAAGCAGCACGGCCGGGAACTGCGTGTGTGCTTGAGGGGGTTGGGGGTTGGAGGCGCGTCTTCACACGTTGCGTATGTAGCATCTGGCACACGGCACGGGTGCCCCCCTCACCCCTCCCTTTCTCCTTCATACCTCTCACCACACTTGTCATGTGGTGGGCACTTGTGCTGCGGCAGGAGCGAGGGGGTGGCGGTCCAGATGGCTGGCGCCAGGCACTTGCACTGTTCCGCCTCGTGGCCCAGGTGGGACAGCGTTGTACTGCATGTGCTGCATGTATGTACTGCATGTACTGCGTGCATGTGCCCTGATGGCTGTTGCATGTCAGTGGCCATCCGTGCCCCTCCGGTTTTCCGTAGGCCCCGCTTGCCTGCAATGCAGTCAAAGATCACAGTATGCTTTGCTCCATGCGCTCCCCTCCCTGGCCGCCGCCTGAGTGCCCAGCGCAAGCCGTTCACTGTCACAGGCTGATTGGCTCCCATGTCGTGTACCTCGCTCATGTACTGCACTTGTACCGCACCCATACCACTCTTGTACTGCGAACCCCGCAGGGCGCTGGCACCCCATTCACCACGTGCCCCGACGCATTTGCGCTGCTCGCTGAGCTTCTCTTTGTGCACGGCGGTATGGTGGGCCTGGCTGAGGCGGTACGCCTGGTGCGGGACGCACATGCCCGTGGTGTACTGGCAGCATACGCAGCACCCCGCCGCCCTGGTAGTACCACTGCTCCTGCTTCCCCTGTTTCAAGCTCAGGGGACGGCGTGCGGCTGACCGGCCCGTCTGGGGGCAGCAGCAGTGGTGGTGGTGCGAGCGGTCGCGGCAGCGCTGGCAGCGTCAGCCCAGAGCGTGGTGATGCTGCAGGCCCGGATGCATCTCATGGGGGTGCTGGTGGTGGCTCAGATGCCAACGGGGATTTGGCCTGTGCAGCCTCAGGCACCGAAGGCATTGAGGGTGGTGAGGGGGCCAGTGGTGCAGGCAGTGTGATGGAGCCAGGGGCGTGCTGCGTGGTGGCAGGTGACTCACGCATTGCTGCCATCGTCACACTGTTGGCCTGGTTGGGGGAGCTGCGTGACGCGGCACGGTGCGTTCTCTTGTGTGCGTGAAGATAGCTGTGCTCCTGACGTGAGTGTGTTGGTCGCATGCCAGCATGGCGCATGGGGTCTGAGTGGGAGGGCGGGGAGGGGGGCAATGTCTGAGTGGGAGGGGAAGGGGTGCAATGGTGCTGAGATGCGGATTGGGGTATGAGTGTCGTTGCGGCAGTGGCAGCGACCACTGAGGTTAGACAATATGAGGCACAACTATACATCCCCAATGGTAAGAGGTCGGCATTGCAAGTAACATAACAGCTCCAGCTCCAGCACCTCCCCCACTCCCCGCTCACTCCCATCCTTGTGTCTTCATCATGTCCTCACAGGTGCGGCGTGCTGCTGCGCACCCCAGTGGCCCACGTGCTGCTGCTGCCCCCAAGCACATCCCTCTCCCCCCCAGTCGTCTCCAGCCTGGGCCTCCCCCCCTCACCCCGCGGGGCCGGGGCAGGTCTGGGTGCACTGGGCCTGGGCTCAGGCCCGGGGGGAGGGGAGGTTGGTGGCCCAGAGGGGGATGCGGCGGTGGCGGCGCTGAGGGCGGCTGCGGCACTGGTGCTGAGCGGCGCGTACAGTGAGCACCTGGGCCCCGCGCAGGTGGGGCGCTACTGCTAATATATATACATGTATATAAATATATATATACATATGCTGCTGCTGCTGCTGCTGCTGCTGCTGCTGCTGCTACCACTACTGCTACTGCTGCTGTTACTGTTACTGCTGCTGCATGCACCACGGCCGCACCACATCACGTGTTCAGGACGGGCTGGGCGAGCAGCGCAGGGCATGCCTGCCGTCACGCACACACCTGCCTGCGTGCTGCAGGCCTCATGGGGCTCCATGTGCCTCGTTCCTGGCCCCTGCCTTGTGCTGATACTGCCGACAGTTGCCTTAGTACAAACAGCAACCGCATCAAGTATCCCCCCACACCTTGTCTGCCGCGCCTCCACCGTATGTATATCATAACCCATATCCAAGTACGGACATGCACCGCACTCTTTTTTCGGTGTGCGCTGTGCTCTTCCCTGTGTAACCTTAACCTTAACCGCAGCAACGGCTTCATCTCCGGGTGGTCCTGCAAACTGAGCACCTGCCCAGCTCTGTCCCTGCTCCTCGCAGTCGGCATCCGAGGAGGAGTGCGTGTTTGTGCTACGCCCACCCGGCTGCGCGTTTGCGACCGACCCAACCAACCCGCTGCTCATGCACGTCGACATGGCGTCACTGTATGGCGGCCTGCTGGGCCCAGATGCCGCGGCGGCTGCACTGGACGCCTCGTCAGCAAGCAGCGTGCCGGGTCCCAGCCAGGGCCGGCCACCTGCCTAAGGGGGGCCAGGTATTGGGGCAGTAGGCATTTGCCGTCCAAGGCTGCCACAGAAAAAGATCACCGGCTCGGTCGTTCAATGATGGCAGCAGCCCACAACTGACGGCCGCAATGCGTCCAGCAGCAATTCTCCTTATAAAGTCTGGGACAGATGCTCCAAGAGGGCTCAGGCATGGCCTGTTCATAGTCAGTCATCAGGTTGGCAGGGAAGCCGAGTAGTAGCAGCTGTGCTTCTGTAGCCGCCTGAAAAGGCAGAATGGCTGGTGGTGTGCGTGATGCTCGCACCCCACTGCCAGGGTACACCGCTGCAGCTATAGGCTGCACACGGGCACCTGCCGTGACAGATATGCAGTGACTGTGGTCTGGTGGTGGGCTCCGCGCGATGTGCTTGTGACCTGTTGGTCAGTGGTTGTGATGCGTGCAGTTGCCTCTTGCCTTCTTGTAGTTTGCGAGCACGCGACGCGTAGCGCAGGGTAGCGGTGCAAAAGAGTGAGCGCAGCGCAAGCGCATGGCGCTGCCCTGGTAGCTGCATTGGCGGGTATTGTTGGATGCCATGCGGACAGGGCTTCCTTTGCAGCTTGCTTTTCTTTTCTTAAGTCATGGTCCGTGGCATCCAGATTCGATGGATTTGGCGGGCAGAGACTGCTGCCGTCGTCTAACACTGCATGCTTGGTCGAACGGCGCAGGAGCTCCTTTTCTAACCAATGTCGGTCATAGAATGTACCATAGCAGGGACGCAGGGTATGTAGCTGGGAAGCTTTCGTGCTGGGCCTGGCGGCCTGTGATGATGTGCTATAATTCCAGGTCAGGCAAGGTCATCACAGCAAGAGGATGAAGCGCAAACTAATACATCACGGCTTGTGTTCTTTGACCCCCTCCTTTTTTGGAGCTGGCAAAGGGGGGTCGAGCTTTTGGTGGTCAGCGTACTGCTTACAGCGGCGCTGTACTGCTACTGCCCCATGTGAACGTCACCTCTCGTGAGCCACCCGTTGCGAGCTTGTATCGTTGTACAAGTTGTGAGCCCCCCCCCCAAGGAACCTGAGGCAATTGTTTGCTCTTGATCGCTGTTGATCCTGCTCGCCTGCCTGCCTGCCTACTGTCCCCTGTGACAGCCCCCCCTTGCATGGGGTGGGATCTTGGGTTTCCTTCGGTCCCCGTTGTTGTCTGCTGCGCTGACTGCACTAGCACAGGAGCACCATTCGACTGCGTGGTAGTCACTGAAACACATCCTGCTGTTAGCAAGTGGCATCCTCCCTCCCTCCCTCACTGGTCCCATACCTCCCTGCAGCCAGTTTCAGGCAGCAGCAGCCACGCGACCAGCAGTCTGTGGGTAGCAGTTGCCTTATAATTGTTCCTCTCTCTCACTCTGGCGCCAGCCAACACAAGCACAGCCATGAGACACAGCAGGCAGCGACAACACAGCAGGCTACACCAGCCCCACGGCCCACAACCCTCAGCCCTCGCCTACACGCATCCCAGACGTCACACACTGGCAACCACCCATCACAGGCCGCCCACCGCCTCAGCATGTTCACAACAAAGCAGAGCACGCCGCACAGCTGAAGCCACAGCCACTCACCTGAGGACCGTGTGCTGTGCCGCCAGCGCGCGCACCGCCAGCTCGCCCCGTAATCGCCGCGCCTCCTCCACCAGCGCAGCCGCCTCCACATCACCCGCCACACGGCCCGCAGGATGCACTGCCAGCACCAGGTCCCGTTGCCATGCGGGCACCACACCCCCGGCGCCATCAAAGCCACCACTCAGGCCGGGGATGCTGCTGTAGGGATGCTGCCGTGGATGCTGCCGGGCGGTTGCCTTACTCAAAGATGCCACGGCATCCTCCAGACCCGCACATGAGCTCAGCAGGGACGCATAGCCGCGTAGCAACGGGTCCGCTGCAGCGACGGACATCGGCACACCTGGCAGTGGAGGTGCGCACACCTTTGCCAGTAAATCGGCGGTAGGCAGATAGGCAGCACTGTGGCCGTGGCTATGGCCATGGCGTCCCGCACACTCAGATCCACCACCACCGCCACCACCACCACTACCGCCACCGCCACCACCACCTCCGCCACCGCCACCGCCACCACCACCGCCACCACCACCGCCGCCGCTGTTGGCACTGACCCCAGCCCCTTTGGCTGGCGACATAGTGAGGTGGCCACTGAAGTGCACCGCCACCTCCCCGTCACCACCATGGCTTGGCCACCAGCCGCCGCCAGGGCCTGGCGCCTGCACACCCGCCAGCCGCGCGTGCTGCCTGCCTTGCAGCTCAGCCCCTGCCGGCTGCAGCCCCTGCTCCAGGGGCAGAGAGGATGGCTGGGAGGAGGGCACAGCAGCGGGCCCCTCCTGCTGGTGCTGGTGCTGCTGCTGTCGCGGCTGCTGGTGCTGGTGCTGCTGCCTGCGGGTGTACGTCAACGCCGACGCGGGGCCGTACTCGTCTTCGGCCTGGGGCCCAAGGCCAATGCACGTGAGAGGTGCTGGGGCGGGCATGGGCATGATGGAGCGCAGTGACTGCCCCTCCAGCTCTGCCAGCAGCTCTTCCAAGCCACTCGGCCGGCGCACAGGCCCAGCTGCATGCAACCCACCTCCCGGTGAGCTGCCAAACCCAGCTGGCCGCACGCCGCCTGTCATAGCGGCGGCAGCCTCAGCCCAGCCGGGCTCAGACGATGCATGCTGCAGGCGGTGAGAGGCAGGGGGGCCGGTGGCTGTCGCAGGCCGTTGCTCCCAAGCAGCCAGCAGGCCCTGGTTGCCTGCTGCAGCCCCGTGGGTGCCTTGGAGTGCGGCACGCAGTGCGGCCAAATGAGCTGCCGGCTGCTGCTGCTGCTTGCGCACACCACCAACACCGCCACCACCACCACCACCACCACTGCCACTGCCACCTCTACCCAGCTGGTGTTGGTGTTGGTGCTGCTGCACACGGGTCCTGGCAGGCTGGGTGTCTTGTTGCTGTTGGTGCGGGGGGTGGCTACGCTGCGGGCTGCCGCCCGCGCTGCCCGGCTTGGAGCCGCGCATGCGCAAGCTGCCACGACCGTCATCGCCATCCACCGATGCAAGGCCAGGGCCGTTGGTTCTTGATTGTGCAGCTCTGGACGCCGTTGCCTGCTGCTGCTGCTGCTGCTGCTGCTGCGGCGGCGACGGTGGTCGGGAGCCACCATCGGCATGCGCGTGGCCCAGCAACTGCAGTGCCTGTGCGTACAGGCTATTGGGGATGGCAGCCATCGGGTTGTGCTGCCACGCCTGTTCAGCAGCCACCTCCTGATGGGAAGCCATGTGCGAGGAGGAGGAGGAGGGCGCAGCAGGCCGCAGCTGGATAGTAGCTGTGATGGGGGCGTCCGCGCCATAGCTGTAGGAGGATGCCATACCATGGCTGTGCTCGTAGGCTGACTGCGATAAGTGGGTGTGTGGGTGTGCATCCACTGGCTGTGTAAGCTGTGACGCCGCTTGTGACAGGTGCCCAGGGGCCTGCGGCGGAGGCTCGTGTGGCTGCACCGCCACCGTAGATGCCCAGGAAGGGGCTGTGCCTCCCGCTGCTGAGACTGTGACGCCCTGTGACAGGGCTGGTACAGGGCCGTGCTTGGCAGCTGTCTGAGCACCAGGCTGCTCACGTAGCACATGCCCAGCTGCATAGGATGGAGGCGCCTCCTGGCTGTATGTCATCCAGCTGGTGGCTGCCTGAACAGTGTGTGATTCATGAGGTGCCACATCACGGCTGTGCTGTACCTGTGACTGTGCCTGCGCAGCTGCCTGTGCAGCTGCCTGATTGCTGGGCCCAGCTGTTGCCAGCTCACCAGGGTGGTAGCGGCTGGAAGTGGGTGTGGGCGGTGACTGTGCAGCTTGAACTGGCCCAGCAGGCGCAGGCGCGGGCAAGGGCCTATAGCTGCTGCCAGCACCCTCTGCACACCAGCCAGATGCCTGGTGCTGCTGCAGCGGGCTGGCTGGCTCGTTCGCTGTCGGCAATCCTGGCGCGGTCCTGACTGGGGATGTAGGTGCTGGGGCCAGAAGCACGCCCCCGGGCGCAGCAGCTGGTGCTGCTCCTGACATTGCAGCCGCGACCACCGCCTCTGCACTCGTCCACCTGCTGCCCTCACGGCCCCCGGTGAGTGAGCGCGCCCTAGGCGGCAGCTGTGCTGCCATAGGTGCCAGCACCCCAGAGCTGGATACACGTGCCAGCAGCGCCTTGGCACGTGCTGCAACCAGGCCCGACACCGTACCATCATCACCATGAAACAAGTCGCTGCGCGGCTGCCTGTGGTGATCCGGCAAAGCAAGGGCTGCTGTGCTGTACAGCGCTGGGTCGCGGCCACCGGGCAGCGGTGCGGGCGCTGGAAGCTGCAGTGCGCCCCCCCGCGTGGTGCGGGGCGTGGCAGATGTGCTGCGGCGGCCTGAGGCGCGGCCAGCCGAGGCGCTCTGTGCCAGCGTGAGCCACGAGAAGAAGACACGGCAGAGCAGCGGGTACAAGCCACGCTCCCCTGCACGGTCACCCGCTACGGCATGCCAAGCATGCAACACGTCGCAAACCAAGCGCGCTGTGCGCCGGCCTGCCAAGTGCCGCGCCACAGCCGCGCCATGCGAGCGGGCCGCAGCCGCCGTGTGCCGCCACGCCGCCAGCACCGACCATGCAAGCGCCTGCCGCTTGGCAGAACCCAAGGTCTCAGCGACGGCGCGAGCATGGCGCAGCTCCCCCACCAGCCACCGCCAGCGCCGCACTGCACCTGTGCCAGATAACAACGAGCCCACAAGCAACCATTTCACCAACTGGCATGCATCCCTGGCTTCAGCAGTTGTTGAGCAGTAGTAGCATCACATGGGCATCATTCTGGGGGCGTCACCATGACTGCAAAGGACAGGTACCCTTGGCACGCAAGTAAGAAAATAAGGTGCCCCATGCAGGCCAGTAAAGAAGTGATCAGCAGGCAGCTATGACATACCGCGTTGGATGCGCTGGCGCGCGCGCAGCCCCGAGACCTCCGCACTGCGCCGCGCGTGCACCAGGCCCACCGCGACCCGCGCCCACTCACGCATGCACGCATACACCAGGCTCCTGCCCTGTGCTGCCTGCCGTGCATCCACCAAGGCCACAACCCGCTGCGTCCGCGCCACGGCTTGTATCCAGGTGGCCAGCGCTCGCGCTGTGATCGCATGGTCCGCCACACGCGCATGCCTCGCGGCCAGGGCCATCGCTGTGTGAGCTGCCAGCACAGCTACCCACAGCGCCTGCATGCAGCCCGACAGCGTCCGCCGCTGCGCGCGGGCGCGCGCCTGCATGACAGCCATGCGGCCGCCCATGCGTCCTGCAGTCCAACCCCGCCATGCAAGCAGCATGGCCCGCAGCTTGCGCACCTGCATGACGCTGACAGCGGCCACCTGTGGTGTTAGCAATCTGGTTGCCTGAGGGTTGTACAGCCCACCGGTCCATCTGGCTGGCGATAGCCCGAACTGTTGCTGCTGCTGGTAGCGGTTGGCACGTGTGGGTCTGCTAGACGCACTGCCAGGTGGCGTGGCAGCTGCAGCAGCCATACCCACCCCACCTGCCAGCCCCAGCTCCAAGCCACACGCCAGCTGCCACCAGGCACCCAGAACCACACGACACAGCCGCGAGGCGTGCATGCGCAGGTACGTCCTCGCAGTGCGGAGCGCCTGTTGCCCCACGCGTGCCAGGTCACGCCATGCCCGCAGAGTTGCCACCAGCTGCCCCAGCTGCCGAGCCGCAGCCATACGCATGGCAGCACGGGCAGCATTCGCCCACTGCACCCATGCCCGCAGCACCAGCTGCGCGCTGCGCTGCGCTGCTGCGGCTCGCGCGGTGCGCACCCGCGCCTCTGCCTGCTGCTTGCGCCCCACCACCTGCCGCCATGCGCGCAGCACCGCATGCGCCATGCGGCCATCCCGGCCCATCTGCAGTGCAGCTACCCTAATCACCTGGCTGGAAAGGCCCACCCATGAGCCACGCCACGCATAGAATGCCTGGGCCAGGACCCGCATGGCCACCACATGATGCAGTTCCTCTGCCAGAGCCCGCTGTGTGCCTTTGTGCGACGTATGCATGTGCCATGCACGCACCATGCGCCGGCCGATGGCTTGCGCCCTGGCTGCTGCGGCCATCTGAAGCTTGGCCGCCGCTGCACCCACCTCACCACGCCACGCCCGCCACACATGCCGTGCACGAGTGTGCTGCATGCTGCGTGCTGCCACACCTGCTGCCCACCGCAGCCGCCGTGACTCGGCTGAGTGGTGCCGCCACGCGCCAAACACACGCGCCAAGGGCCCCTGGTAAGCCATGCGCACCATGCGTGTTCCGGCCGCCTTACTGCCCATACCAGGGGCCCATGCCGTGGCAGATGCCCGCGCTTCCGAACGCCATGCCAGCAGCACTGCGCGCAGCATGTCTCTGGTGCGCCTTGCCACCAGCCTGGTGACCAGAGCACAGGTGCGTGCCGCGCCCCGCGCCCACACCGCCCAGGCCCACAGCACTTCCAGGCACAGACCGCGCGCACGCCCCGCACACATCGCGCCCACAGCCACCTGCGCCTGCCGGTGCCGCATGGCCGCGCTGTGCCACGCGCGCAGCACAGACTGCAAGCACCTGTGCAGATGCTGCACAGCCAGCTGTGAGTACATGGCCCTCAGCTGTGCCTGCCGCGCAGCTACGCTGTGCCACGCCTGCAGTGCAGAACCCTTGCCCCTTTGCAAGTGCTGATCAGCCAGCCGCGAAACGATCGCGCGCAGCTGCACCCGCCGCGCAGCCCATTGCTGCCACTTGTACAGCACGGCTGCAGTACAGTGGGCCTGGCGCTGCAGAACAACCCTGTCTACAAAGGCAGCACGTGCTTGTGCGCCTGCCGCCGCTGCTTGCCATGCATGCATGCACCGTGCGGCGAGCCTGCGTGCCGCATGTGCTGAGGCCCGCACAAAGGAGATTCTGCAGCCATCAAAAGCAGGAGGTTCAGATGCTGCAGGCCAAGGAGCTGCGTGCAGTACAGCAGGCATGGCCATGATACAGCAGGCGCAACGGACATCTAGAAGACAGGCAGGTGCGCTCGCACCCATGAGGCTCATGTACCAATGAGGTGTACAGCTACACCCCCCCACACACACACACCCACAGGCAGCACTCACTGTGATGTCCCAACGGCATCCATCCAAGCGCTCATGACAGCCCGCAGCGTACGTGACGTCAGCGCCCGCTGGTGCACACCCGTGAGTTGCCGCAGCACGCGGCTGGACATCGTGAGCTGTGCCCAAGCCGTCAGCCCGCGCGCTGCCACCTGCCTGACCTTCTGCTGCCTGAACTGTACTGCCTCATGGCTGCTTGCAAGTGACAGGCGCGGGCACATGTGCTGTGTTAGCCATCAGCCTCTAGACAAGGCCATTTGAAGCCACACTACCACAGGAGACAACGCTCCAATCAATGCTTTCTTCGTGGTCAAGCTTCAGTTTTGAGCTTGCAGCTACCAGCGACAGCACACTCACCTGGTGCGCCGCTTGTGGCGCCTGCAAAAGACATGGGCGCTTAAGGCGCGCATTGCCCGCCGGCAGCGCTGCTCCTCTGCTTGCACCGTGACCAGCCGCGCTAGCTGCATGGCCCTCCTGCGATGTGCGCCCATGATGTTGCAGCATGCCATTACAGATCAGTGAGATCATGCTGGGCAAGGAGCCAGCTGTGCACATCACAAGCACACGGCAGTGACCACCACCCAAGGCCTCACCGTGCGCGGCCTGCCCACAGCTTGAATGCAATGTACAGCCGCGCGCGGGTGGCACGTGCCACGAACCGCGTCACCATGCGCTGTGACAGCTCCAGCAGGTCGTCCTGCAAGCTGGCGCCTGTACTGCCTGCAGCACCTGCCGTACCGCCAATGGTACTGCCTCCTGGCCCACCACTGTCTGACACCCGCCCGCGGCCAATCATGGGGCTACCGGCCCTGCTGACCGTGCGGCTGCCAGCCCGACTGCCAGCCTGAGAGCCACCACGGCTGTGTAGCATGTGTGATCCTGGAATGACAACTGGGATGCCGGCTGTACTGCCATGCAGCTGTGTGTACTGCAGGATGGATCCAGAAGACATGCTCAGCCCCGGGCCCAACCAGGTGGCTGCTCGTGCCACGGCCACCGTCCCTGCTGACGCAGGCCGCTGGGTTGCTGCCTCTGAGGCTGCTTGTGCTGTAGGGGTCTGGCTGGGCTGCTGCATCTGTGGCCATGGTCCCTCTTCCGACAGTGTGAGCTCATCCACAGCTTCTGCTTGCCGGAAGGTCACGTCAGCTGCCAGGGGCATGCCAAGCAGGTCCAAGGGCTCGTCCAGTGTGTACGCGCGCACCAGCAGCTGCATGGTCGGCAGCCTGTGTGCAGTTCGAGCCACGAGCGCGTGTCAGCACCAGGCCGAGGGCTGCACGCACACAACACACATGATGATATAATGCAGCCCTAGTTTGCTACAATCTTCTGAAGACTCACTGCCGGTTGGTGAGCCGGATGGCATACTCCTCTGTGTGTGGCAGTGGGCGCGTGGGGCCCCCCTCTGACAGCAGTACCACATCCGCCTGCCACTGTTCGTACACGCCTGCGAAGTGCACAGGGCAGGTGCGGCGTCCATCACCACCTGTGCGCCTGAACGCAGCAGCTGTGGCCATTCATGGTTGAGTGCGTGGCTCGCCCCACCCACCAAAGAGTGGGCTGAAGAAGACCATGCAGGGCGCCTTGCGCCGCGCCTGCAGCAGCTTGCCATTTGCCCAGTGCGACTTCAGGCCCCAGTGATCCCCCTGCAACAAGCAGATTACGTGATGCTGTAACAAGTCATGCGACAACACGGAAAGCAACGCAGCACCAAAGCTGGTGACCAGCTGCATACATGATACCTCCACAGCTGACCAGCTCATGCGTTATTGCGCGCACCTTGCACACGACCTCAAACTGCGCTGCAGGATGCTGCGCAGCTGAGTGCACGCTGAGAGCCTCCAGCGCCAGGATGTGCGTGCGCGCGTCCTGGTCACAGCTGTCAGGGCATGCAGCCTGGAGCATGCACACAAGCATGCAAACATGAGGGGAGGGAGCTAGGCCAGGTAAGCCCAGTAATGCGATGGAATTGCTGCACACCGTGTAGAAGCAGCCATGCTGGTCCACGGGCTGTATAACCACGGTGCTGCCAGCATACAGCTGACGAGCGGGCCTCATCGTAGCAGCGCAATAGACTGACTCAAAGTCAGTGATTTAGGCTGCCGCGAGCTCATTTGAGACCTGCTTGCAACCAGATCGGAAATAAAAGGGAAAGGGCTACATACTTTCAATCTGTCAGATGCGCACGTTCAAGCATTAATGTTACAGCACCATGCTTATGATCGCGGAGAGTAGATTACCATCCTAAGTCACGGGTCAAGTTTGACTTTGTCGCCGCGCACAGCAATGCGCTGCCAAGCTGCTTGTGCATATATTGATACTTGGAATTCATTCGTTTGGGCCACCATCCTGCATGTCCTGTGCATGCAGTACACGGAGCACCCAGTACATCCGGTACCTAGCCTCCTTGCATTTTGCATGAAACCCATCACCACTGCAACTGGAGTTGTGACCGTCGCATTCATAGCGTGAGGACTAAATGCCTGTCCTACCAGCAGCACACCGCCAATCAAATCACAGTCATCATCAGATCGCCCCATGCGTGTGTTGATGGCTGCTCAGCACGCGGACGAGCGTCCTAAGCTCTGACTCCTCCATGTGCAAGGTCTGCGGATAATACACGCACATCTGCGTGGCATGTGGCAGGTGCGTACACAGAATGTCAGGAGTGTGTTGAACAGAGGTGCTGTAACAGGCGTTGCAGTAGTGTCTGGCTGCGTCATGTATCAATTAAAATAATACAGCGTTTCACAGATTCATCTGCGTCGTGTATTGCGACATGCAAACACAGTTCCAGATTTTGGACAGCAGCATGGTGCCGCCGCCGCTGACCTGCATCACTCCGTAGTCATCGAGGCCCACACCACGAAGCGTGGTAATCGTCCGCCCAGCACTGAGCAGCGAAGCTCGTGCCAGCTCTTGCGGCGCAACAGCCATGATGTGCTTGATCTGTGAATCGGAGAAACCTGCACAACAAAACAAGCAAGTATGGAAAACTGATGTAATGTGAGAAGGCACACAGCGTGGAAAGCAGGGAACTCCCCCATTCCCATCCACAGGCCTGACATGGCTACTCTGCTCGAAAGCCGGCCTCTGTGCCTGCTGTGCTTGCACTCCCTTGTGTTGCAACCCGCTCACACATCTTGTGAAGTTAAACCTTTGTATGCCAGTGACCAGCACCTACCGTATGAGCTCAAAAAGTCCCACCACTCAGACAGGTGCGTTGTCAGCAGCTGTGGGGCCTTGAGCAGGATTCTGCATTGGTTTCAGGACCAAATGTTATCATGGCTACCTGCACGCCTGACCTCAGAGTCATCACAATGTACCCAGCTGCAAGCAATTTGATGCATGGCATGCAACCTGCACTCCCACGCAAATAAAGTACAGGCCCAGCGCAATGGTCGCCTTACTTATGTGGGTCCAGGGAGTGAGAGCGCAGCATGGCACACTGCAATGAATGGCAGGTTGTAATTTGCGGGTAGTACAGCATGGTTAGTTGCATGAGGGTGGCCGGCACATGGCACCAGCGCAGCCGCACCAGCAGCTGCATGCAGCAGGCTTCTTGCATGAATGCGCTTCATGTGCTTGATATCCATGCGTACGCCATGCCAGCACCTACATTCCTCCTTATTATCTCCAAGTAGTCTTCAAATACCCCTGGGCTGCTTTGCTGAAGTTGTGGGTTTTCTTTCAGCAAAAGCCCCAACTCATCGCTGGTCCAGTTCGCCCCAGTTCTTTCTGAAATCACTTCTGCAAGCCGCCCGGATGTCGATGGCTCATTCACGCCTGCCTGGCATCGCACGACATGTCTTCTGACGGTGGTATGCAAACCGTGGACTGCTGGTCTCTCTGTGCGAGAAGCCGGCACTGATCGGGACAGCATCGTACGCATTACACTGCGTTTGACCAAGCCTCGCGCATACAGCTATGCGTCCGGTACCATTAGGGTTCAGGGTTGTCAGTGATGCTGATCTGATCTGGGCCATAATGCGGGCACTTTTGCCGTGCACAACACCAACTGTTTGCACAATGATGGCTGCCCGTCAGATTTGAAGGACGCCACCAGCCAGCCCAGCCTGCATTGCAGCACACAGCAGTTCACACAAGTCTCTTGCGTTGAAAACGTACTCGAATACAGCCTCTGACGAACGCCAGCGTGCGTCAAGCAATGCAGACTATGCAGTAAACTGATGCAAGTCCATGTGTGTTTGGCAGCTTTTCACTGTGAAGCACGATGAGCTCGCGTGCCCCAAGCGCTTTCCACCAGTTACTCTCCGCCAGGCAGCTGAGCTGCCGGAATTTCCTTTCTCCGAATACCATCCTTGCCCAGTGTTTGAGAGCGAAGGACTCGGCCTCCGGCGGGTGGCTGTGTGCTTGCATGGTGTGCTTGCATGCGTCCAATGGTGCCAAGCTCCCACCTCTAACACCCACCTCATAGCATGTTGCCCAATGTCAGCCAGCTATTGTACAGTCTACCGCTCCTGCAGAGTGCAGAGGAGATGTGAGACAGGCCGTGCATACACGGCAGCAGACACATCGTCATAGGAAAACAGTCCCTAGGCAAGCCCAACGCTCGCTGACAAGCACCGAAGCAAGCAGTGCGCTCGGCTCAGCTACATGCTTGCTGTGCACGCGCGTGCTGCCTGAGCTCACAGCCCCCCTTCCCCTGCGCCCTGCGCACACATGCTATGCACTACGCGCGCACCGGCAGTGCCGTGCCGCGCTCCAGATTGGCCTTGATCTCCTGCGTGTAGCTGCCGAACGCGCGCTCAATCTTCTTGTTGAAGTGCGCGTTGCGGTCGTTGATGAAGTCGACGTCGCGGTCGCGGTGCGCGCGCCGCCGGCTGTACTCCTGCTTCTTGCGCTCGCTGCACATGGAAGTAACAGAGGGAGGGAGGTGGGGGAGGCAGGTGGGAAAAGGAGGGAGGTGGAGGAGAAACAGCGTATGCAAAGGCCGTGTCATCGTACGGCGCTGCAGCACAGAAACCATAAAAACAGCGACAGGCAAGCTTGCACACGCACACACCACACAGTTACAACGGAAGCCCTGCCACTGCGGCAGGTGCCAAGCGCCTGCAGCTACCGTCAAGCTGTGGAGGCGAAGTGTAAGGGCAAGTGTGTGATCTCATGGCTTGGTACGCACCGGTCTGCAAGCTCTGCCACCATGCGGTCCACGTTCTGCGCCGGCAGCTCAGGCGCCTTGCCGTACAGCAGTGAGTCGGCGGTACGGTAGAACTCGGGCTCGGCCGCCTTTTGTGCCTCGTACGCCGCCTTGTCGATCGGCACCTGCCCATGTGGCACAGCGCGCACACAGCAGAGACGCTGAGCGACGCAGGCATACATGCAGTCAGCGTGCTGTGCGCCGGCTGTGGGCACTGGGGCCCGAAGGATGGAGTACACGACAATGGCTTACATACACAGGTCACACACAGCCCCAGGCCTGATGCCCTGACCACGCATTCGCAGCCTGCAGCGCAGACACCTGAGGCCCCGGCCCCAAGCAATTCCCTGCGTCAGCTTCAAACGGCACATGCGCAACCAACTCTGCGCCAGCTCCATACAGTACACGCTCACCTGCTCCGCGCGCTTCAGGTATGCGTTGTACAGCGCCTTGGAGTTGAACGCGTCCCACCCGAAGGGCGCCTCCTTCTTCTCCTTCTTCTTATACTGCACCTCGGCCTGCTCCACCGTGTCCAGCCTGGCAGACAGAATGTGTGCGATATGGGTGTGGGTGTATGTCTGTGCGGTGGATGGGTGGATGGGTGTGTGGTATGTGTGGTGTGACTGTGTGTGTGCGCGCAGTGTGTGTGTGGGGGGGGG
>BDCZ01000860.1:0-11299 GCA_001662365.1 Chlamydomonas applanata
CCCACCCGCCTGAGCCTCCTGCGCCTCCCCCCCAACCCCCTTCACCCCCCAGCGTTGCCCGGATGGCGATGCAGTTCAGGACCCACCTATTCGACTTCATTGAAGGGCAGCTGGTGGGTGTCACCATATCACTGCATGTATCACACAGTGCTACTTTCCATGTGTATGTAGGCCGCTGGGCCTACATACACCTCAGACGTACTGCCTTCCTTTCCAGAAGCACTGTGACCTCACACTCTTCCATCACGGCACACCACACGCGCGCCACCTCCCTCTGTACCGCCCAGTGCTTTCAAACCACTTGTTAGCTGCATGCGTCATGTGCACCACGCGTACTGCCCTTGTACTGCTCATGTACAATCTTTACTGCCCTGTACTGCCGTGTACCGCAGATCTTGTTCCCGCCCGCCGGCGTGGACCCCGCTAACGCGTATGAGGCCCGGCAGTACATGGTCCTCCTGCAGCAGAACTTTGCACAGCCCGGCCCTGGCGGCTTCACAGTCAATGTCCAGTTTGTGGAGGGAGGCTGCCTGGAGGTCAAGCCTGCCACACCTGGGGGTGACCCCGTTGTTGGTGATCAAGTGTGGCAGGACCCCTCGATCCGTGCGCAGGCGGCGAATGGCTACACAAACCCATGTGGGACTGCCAACCGGGCGTACCAGCAGTGGGCGCTGCGCATGCTGTGCCAGGAGGACGACTTTGGGCAGCTGTGAGTTGTGTGAGAGCATGCTGGTGGGCACTACACAGTGTGCGGTACAGAAGTACAGATGTACAAGACGCCTGGAAGCCGCGGTACCTTCATGCTCTGGGGTTGTTTAAGAGGGCGCTTGATCAGCCTATATCCAGCTTACGCCAGGTTGAGGTGCTGCTGTCATGCACGTGCCTGAACAGGAAAGGGAAACTTGGTTGCCCAAGTCTTGGCTGCCCTGACTCACTCTTGGCAAAATCACTCATGGGACATACATTGATACGTACACCCCTCTCTGTTTGCCCACACCGTCGTACCATTCTGATTGTATGTACCCACAGATATGGTAGTGTGCACTCATGTGGCATCATCCCTTGCTGTCCCCCTGTGCAATACAGGTTCGTGCTGCAGTGGTTCAACACGAGCAGCGGCAGCCTGAGCAACCTGTGCATGGGCTGGAGCCATGCTGACCTGGAAACACAGCTGTTCCCCTGCAACCTGGATGGTGTTGGCGACGACACCCAGAACCTGGGTGCGTACATGCAGCCATGCGTGCTTAAGTCCATGCGTCCATGCATGCATGCGCCCATGCGTGCAGCCGGCTGGCGTGCACCTGAGGTGGGGCGGCTGCACGCTTGCCTTGTTTGCCACATGGTTTGCTTGCCAACTTGCACGGGGCACAATGCAGCACTGCCACTGCAGCTGTGCAGTAGTACAGGGCAAGGGCAGCGCGTCCAACTTCGTACTGCAGGGCGCTCTGCTGCACAGACGCAGCTGTACTTCACGCATGTTCCATGTCTGACCAGTGTGCTTGCCTCGTGATGCTTGCGCAGGCTTCATAGCAGATGATGTCTCCCAATACTATGTCAACTTCAACTACGTGCCACCCCCGGGCTGGTTCGTGGACATGGTATGCCCATACCCCTCGCCCCCAAGTGAGTGGCGGATAACCTGCTTGGTGGCGGTTGGGCAGTTGGTTGTTGCACCGCTCATGTGCACGTGCCTGGCAGTGCTGCTGGCAGCAGTAGCACAGCAGGGGTGCCCCGCATGCGCACATTAATGATTCTAGCAATCCAGGTACCAGCCCTGTTTGTGAGGCCCGTGTGCCTTGGACTGAGCAGTTTGATGCGCAGAGCAAGTGACCGACTGACTGACTGAGGGAATGACTGCCTGGCCAACCAACTGACCAACCGACTAGCGCTTAACAAGGCTCCTTGCCTCCCACCTTCCATGCCTTGACCCACTGTTGGTCTGCACCCCGCTCCCTGACCCTACCTCCCGTCCCCATCCCCACCCTTGCCCCCCCCCACCCTCAACCCCCACCCCAGGTCCCCCCGCCCCGGCCTATGGCTACTATCCTCCCGCCCCGCCCTACCCCGCCCCGCCTTCTCCGCCTGGGAGCCACCACCGCCTGTTGCTGGACGGCACTGATGCGGAAGGCACCCGACTCATCCTGGATCAGCAGGACATGGAGGGCCTGGCTGGTCACACCACCACCTCGTCTACCTACTGGACCGCTCATCTTCCTGCAGTTGATGACGGGGCGGCCTCCACACAGAGGGACCTGCTTGGGGAGCTGGACAGCGAGACACAGCGCCTGCTGGCAGAGAGTGCAGAGGCCAGACATGAGGCAGAGCAGGAGATCATGGATCAGGAACCCACTGCCCAGCCGCAACGCGCGCTGCAAGGCTATGGCGTGCTTGCGCAGCAGCAGGTGGCGGCGGCGGCCACAACGGCAGCTGCCACTCCAGTGGTGGCGCCTCATGTGGTTTTGGAGGCGGGCACCGCAGATGACCAGCTGGGCGCACACCGTGGCAGCCAAACTGACGCCGCTGCTGCTGCGACTGCCAGGCGTGTGCTGGCACAAGACGTGGATCAGGAGGCTGCCAGCCTCATTGCAGAGGTGGAGGAGGAACTGCTTGATGCGGCCGGTGCAGCTAGATTTACTTTGCCTGCTGGTGTGCCTGAGGCTGCTGGTGGGGCCAGCAGGGACCTGCAGGATGTGGATGATGACGTTCCATCATTGTTGGTCGAGCTGGATAAGGCCCTGTCTGAGGGTCATTAGAACTGAGGCGTGCATGCCATTACGGCATTAGAAAGGCGAGCAGCATTGAAACCTTGGTTTTAGTTCAATAGGTGAGTGGAGCACTTATGCGCCACTGCCAACCCCTTGCAAGGCAGTCGTTGATGGTGCCTCCAGCCCTTACCCTGGGCAAGCTGCAGGTATCACACCAGCCTCGTCTCACTCCTGGACTGTTTATGACTGTTTTTCACCCTTATCTGTTCATATACTGTTTCATACAACCAACACTTGTTGAGTTAGCAGGGTTGGTGTTTGTGGTTGGATGTGGTTGGATGTCGATGCCATTGCAGTGAATGACTGTGCGGCTACGAGCCATTGGTAGCCGGCTCTCCATCACAGTTTCTGATGGCGACCAGTTTAGTTCCATTGAACCGCGCTTGTCTTTGATATGATGTGTACGGTGCCTCTTGTAATATTTTGGTTGTATGTATTGCCATGTATTGCCCAGCCGCGCATCAATACCAAGCCAGCCAGGCAGCCAGCCATGAAATGCAGGTGCACACTTGCCAGTTTCGCCGTGTTTTAGTCATATCAACAGTTGCACATGTCAGGGAGCCAAGAAGGAGACCAGCAGGCCACAGGCAGAAGTGAGGGGCCTGTGAGCAGTCTGAGCACAGTGTGCGGGCGCTGACGATGTGTGCATTTCAGCATGTGTGCAAGCTGCCTACGGCTAGAGGGAGATCCGCTCGCCATCCCAGATCCCACTGATGCTCACAACAGGTTCAGGGCGGGGCGGATAGCCAGGTGGTGCATCATTGACAGCTGGCACAGAGCGTAGTTAGGGTACACAGGAGCGGGGTTGTGCCACACCAAGGGCACCGACAGCTGGCACAGAGGGTGTGGCACAATGGGGTACACATGCAGCGCAACCATCCCGCCGGCGCACACACATGCTGCAGGCACCTGCACGTCACAGATTACGATCTCAGCTGCTCACATGCAATCGTGCTGCATGTGTACAGAGCCCATCGAGGTAGATGCCACACAGTAACAGCTCCACAGTTCCGCACGGTGCAAGCTGGTGGCATTAATGTAATGTAAGGGCGCCACTTGGATGTTGTGGGACACAGCTCAGCTGTTCCAGCAGCCACACGCGCACGGGCACCCCCAGAAACAAAAGCCCCACTCCTCACTCGGGTAACGGCTCCCCAATCTGGCATTGCGCGTGCATGTCAGTGTGCTTAAACAGCACAAAGCATCCCTTCACCTCCTTCCTGACGCTCCCTTATCGGTACCAACCCACATCGTTGTCCGGCAAACACCATGGCGCTCTCTGGCGCGGCTAAAGCCATGTGGATTGTTGTCCTGCTGGTGGACGCAGCGGGTCTGGTGGGTGCTGCAAAGATGGCGATCTTCAGTCAACGACAACTTGCCCGCCTTTCGCAACTGACGCTGGCGCGCACCCTCTTGCCTGCAGGCCATCGCTATTGCAGGTGGGATCTTGAGAGGGATCGGGCTGGGTGCTGGGCAGTAGCCAGCTGGCAGCGCACAGAAGTTGAGCCGGCAGCTAATGTGGGGTCTCAGCTGCCCATCGGCTTATGGCAATGGGGTAGTGCCAGCCTGCGGCGCCGCAGCTATGCGCGCGTTTGACGCGATGGTTTTTCCTTGGAACTCATCTGAGTCAGCATGGTGGTAGACTGCATGCAAGCACGAGCGGCATGTGCACTGTCATCCAGCCCACCTTCACAGAACCCAGCTTACCTTCACATGTACATGACAACTGCTGTACCACCCTGCAGGTGTTGCCAAGCTCACTGACATGTGCAGGTGCGTGACGTGCCTCTTTAGTCCGCCATACATTTCGCGCAAGAGCAACTCAAAGCGCTGTTAGTAACGCACATGTGGCATCGAGTCGCTTGCTCCCTGTCATCGTTTGTGTGCATGCAGGAAGGATGAGAGTGACTGGAGGAAGTATGTAAATGATGTCTTCGGCGGCTTTGTCTCAAACCCTGACCAGAACCGCAAGTATGGTGAGCAGCCTTCGAGCAGCACAGGACAGATGGTTTGCACAACTGTAGCGCAGCTCGATGCATGCTTGCTTGATACAAGCTCAATCTCTCATGCAAGCACAAACCCGAAATTGCTCCACGTACAGATTGCGGGATCTTCTTCAGCCTTGCATGGTGGATCGTGATTGGTCACGGTGCGCTGCTGATCTACGGCTTCCTGGCCACCTTTGTTGATTCCCTCCGTGGCAAGCTCACGATGCTGCACCTCTTTGCCGTCTCCACCACCCTGGTGCGTGTCCAGTGGCACAGCATGCAGGTCTCCTCAGCCCTTGCATGCAGTGCATGCAGCCTGGCCATCAACGGTGGCAAGGGTACATGAAGGGTTGATTGATAAACCTTGAAGCTGACTTTACTTGTGCGTGCTCCCAATGCAGTTCTGCGTCTTTGCCTACCGGTTCGTCACTGCTGAATATACTGGTGGGTGGCGGGTGCTGCGCAGCTGAGTCGTGCTGTGTTGTGTGCAAGCCTTTGGCACAGAACCAACATGGAACTGTCTTTGCATTCCTGCCTTTGCAGTTATGGGCAACTCGGACAACTTCATGCGCGGCTGTGCAGCGTGCGCGGCTGGCTCCGTGGTCGTACTCACGATGAACTTCGTGTTTGCAGGTTGGTGTCCTTGCGCAAGGCACGGACAAGGATGGCTGTACTGGGTACTCGTGTGTGCTTTGTGTAGCTACAGGCTCCACAGTTCATCTGACGGATGTGTGGTGAACTCATTTGTTGCACCTTTTGCCCTGGCCACAGGTCTGACGTCACTTGACGGAAGTGCGTAGATGACTGGCGCCTGTTCTGCCATGCTAGTGAGATGTCGGCAGCTATCTTAGCGATTTTCATCGGCTGCACTGATAGACCTCAGATGCATAATGTGTGCTGGTCGACAGGATGATTGTAACCGCAGAAAGCCTGGAGCCACTTTGGCTTGCATCTGGCAAGCTGGATTAGCTGCCGGCGCAGCAAGGTTTCAGTACATGCACAGTCCAGGAGCACATGCGCTGCAGCCATCGCAAGTTGCCATGCGTGTTGTGCCAGGAGCCTGCACACAAGGCAGCCCGCAACCTTGGGGTAGCTGGGGAGCTTGCAAGATGCCTATGGAGGCAGCGCAGCCATCTCTTTTGATGCATGGGACTTGTGTGTGGTGGACATGAAGGGAATACGAATGGCCACGAGTGAACCAGTGTGAGCCCCAACATTTGAGTCCGGCACAGCCTCTGCAGGCATACAGCTGAGCAAGTTCTTAAAACCTCTCCTCGTTCCCGTCGCAAAACCGAGGTGGGTTTATCAGGCGGGCAAACGACGGCGAAAGATCTAAGACAGCCCACCTTGCAGGCAGCTGCGCGGTGCCCAGATGATGACGTTGTAGATGCTGTCGCGGGGTTGTCCAGCGCGCGCCCGGTTCTGGGGTTGACCTTGCCTGGTGATGCGCTGGCATCATCCACAAGGCTCTCAACGGGCCATTCGCTTCAGTTTGCCATGCACATCGTGGTGGGATGGGGAACCAAGCAGCTGCGCGTTGGCTCACGAGGAACCTGCCTCCCACCTGCCATTTCATCTTCCCACGCAGACACGATGGCTGGTCTTCCAGGCAACATCACGAAGGTTCTCCTGCTGGTGTTCCTGCTGCTAGGTGCGTTGGTCTGGGTTTGACCCAAGACCCAGGCTTGCATGCGTTCAAAGCCAATAGCTGGGAACCACGTTTCACGCCATCCAGCTGCTGATTGCTGACATCCACTGTGCATGCTCGTTGCTGCAGACTTGGCTGGCTGGGCAATCTCCCTGGCTGGTGAGTTCGTCACCTCCTCGTAAACGCAGCACCCGCACTGCAACCTACGTCCATGCGCTGTATCCGCGCCCCTGCGTTGATGGAATCTCGTCGGCGTGCTCTGCTTCGAAACGGTACCTGATGCCCAGTCAGCATGGGTGGCAGTATACATGCGTCCATGCCGCCATGCCATGGTGCCCCCGTGTTGCAGGCCTGGCCAAGCTGACAGATATGTGCCGCAAGGAGGAGGGGCCCTGGGATCCGGCAACGGCCATTCTTTCCAAGATCCAGGAAACGATTTTTGACAACACGGACCACAACCGCGCGTACGATTGCGGCGTGACCTTCTCGCTTCACTGGTGGATCATCTTCCTGCAGCTGCTGGTGGTGGTGATTGGCCTGCTGGGCTCCTTCTCCGCGACCCTGCACTCCAAGCACATCTTCCTGCACATCCTCGCCATCTCCACCACTCTGTACTGCCTGTTTGCTGAGAACTACGTGCAGAAGGAGTACGTCGTTATGGATGTGAGTGCGCTGTGGCTGATATCACAAGCTCGTCGTGCACCAGCAGGACTGCACTCCTGCACTCACAAGCCCGTGGTGTTTGCCGCAAGCTCGCATGATTCAGAACTGACCATACAAGAACTGCGCATATTCAACGAACTGCTTAACATCTGTTACCGTCCCATACGCTCTGCAGGATGACAACGATTACATGCGTGCCACGGCGGCCGCCGCAGCTGGTGCCATCATCGTCCTCACCACCAATTTCATTGTAAGTGAAGCTGAAGCATCGCTTGCAGTGCACGCCATGCCTGACACCAGGCAGCTTCCATTCCACAGGCAACACATCCTGCAGCTCCTTACAACCCTGATCGCTTGTGTCTGGGTTGCAGGTGGCCTTCCTGTACGGCAAGGAGAACCCTGCTGCCGATGCGCAGGCCCCCATTGAGAGCAAGGCCTAAACCCCTGGTGTCTGTTACATTGAATGCGGTGATCTTTACAGTGATCAAAAGAACTGTACAATGCTCTCTGGTACCAACCTGGTATCAACCTGGTACCAACCTGGTATCAAATAGCACAGCACTGCTCCCAATAATGTAAATATGCCTGAGTACTGGTGTTACCGCCAGCGTGCACCCAGCGGGTAAGCTTCAAAACTGCTGTGACTTGATGAGCAAAGTCTCTCGTATGTCATTTGTATGTCATGCAAGCCTTCAGCCAGTTGTGTTACACGAGCCTTCAGCCAGTCACAGCTGGGCTGCTCAGCAAATGAGAGTCTCGAGTTTCAAAAACCAGGTTCATGATCGTATATTAGACTTATGCATGTAAGGCGTGAGTGTATGCAGCATTTGCGCACTATGAGTATTCGATGAGACGACCTTGAAATTCCAATTTGGAACGCGCCAATAATGGTTCGTTCAGCGACGATGTGCGTTCTAAGCAAACTTGACGCAGTCGAATGATGGACTAAGACCTAAGACCACATATGTCACATCAGCAGAAGCAGCCTCAATACCAGCAGGAGCCTAGGGACAGTGGGGCTGCCTTTGCAAGCGCAAGCAATGGCGCTGGCACTCCTGCAGGCTTGGTGCCCATGCAGCGCAGCATGGGCGACTCCATGCCGCCCGTGCGGCCCCCTGCACGCACGCAGCAGCCCATGCCACGCGGCCCTGCACCGGCATCCATGGCCCCTTACCCGCAGCAGCCGCCGCCCAAGCCTTCCAGCAAGACCAACAGCATGTACGCTGCATCTGCAGCACGCAGCAGCCCCTTGGATGCGCCTGGGGCGCGTGTGGGGTCGGCAGGCCGCAGAATGATGACCCCGGTGGAGGCAAAGGAAGGTCGGTCTGCCTTCTTTTGCCTGCTGGCATCTTATGTATAGTTCACCTTTGATATATCGTTTTGATACACCCTTTTTTTAGTTGTGTTTGAGCATGACTGCGATATGCCAGCTTGCAGTGAGTCCCGGGGGCACAGGCAGCAGAGCAGTGAGAGATGCCCACGGCCCATGTGGCCAAAGAGTGCAGTACAAGTAGGGCACAGTACGGTGGCAGCGGTCATGCATTCATAGGTTGTGCCCGGGTGGCATGCCACACGGCTTGCAAGCGGTGCGCCCACGAATGCCGACGCTGCAGAGTGCAGACCTTGGGGCTCACTCCGGTGCCTGCCTCAGCGTATGCCCACCTGCGCACATTGTGTGCCTCTGGTTGTTTTGTTGCAGAGCGGCAGCAGCAGCTCATGCAGCAGCATCAGGACACGATGCGCAAGCTCGCATGGGAGCGGCAGCAGATCATGCAGCGGCAGGTGCGTGGCAGCTGGGCTGATAACTGCCTGCGCTGAGCTGGCGGCTCCTCACTGTGACAATGCTGAGCACACAACCATACGAGTCAGAAATGCTAGAGAAGTGTCGGGCGGGGTTGTCATGTGCTGCTGCGCGGGTGCCTATTCTAGCAAGTGCAGGACACTCACTGCCGAGCTGGCTTGGATGCCTTGGGCAGGAGCAGTATCATCTGGCATGCACCTGGCTTGGGTTCTGCCTGTGAGTTCCTCCTCCACACCTCGTTCTGACATGCCTGCTGTGCACCAGGCCATGTGGCTGGGGAAGGTGGACCGCAATCCACAACCAGCAGAGCAGGACCCTGAGGTGCGCTCTTATTTCTGCAGCTGGAGGCTCCCACCCCACATTCCCCCGTCTGTCTTTTCTGCCCAGTGAACGCATTCTCAGTTCTTATAGTTATTATGTTGATAAGCCACACTCCTCCTCGCCATGAACACCCTCACATCACCACACAAGCGCTGTGCGGCAGAGAACATCGCTGTGGGCCCCCTGCGCACACAAACGCACACACACCCGCAGGCGCGCCGCACGCAGCGCCTGGCACTCATTGAGCAGCTGTCACACGAGCAGGCCGCCGCTGAGGCGATGCTGGAGGAACTCAAGATGGGCAAGAGCCTGGAGCAGGCTCGGGCGGTGGGGCAACGCGTGCATGCGGAGATGGAGGAGGTACGGCGGAACGCATCCTCCACTTCAGGCGGTGGTCCGTTGGGATCCTCAGGCGGTGGTCCGTTGGGATATCACAGCTTCCAGCCGCAGCACAGCATGGGGCGCATGGGGCCGAGCCCCTCCCCACCCGCATCAGGGGGTGGGGGTGTTGGGGGCCAGCAGCAGGGTGCCGGTGGCCAACGGCCGCCCCACAACGCGTCCCTGGTGGCCCATCCATCTTCCAAGGTCCATTTCACGCAGCAGCAGCGGCAGCAGCAGCAGCAGCAGGCGGTGGTCACGGCAAAGGACCGGCCGCCATCTGGCTTTACGTCCCTGCTGTTCTCTGGGCCGGCCAAGGCGCAGCAGCAGCAGCAGCAGCAGCAGCAGGGGACGGCCGGTCTGGGCAACTTCGTGCCAACTCCCTCCAGTGGGTGAGTGGGTGCACCACCCGCTGTGGGTGTTGCCTGTTTGTGTAGGGCTTGGTAATGTTTTGCCAATTGATGCCGGCTGCAAAGGTTGCAGATGCCTGCCTCTTTGAAAGGCCTCCGTTCCAAAGCAGCCCGGTGTCGCCACGCACAACACAGAGCTTGAGCAACAATACAGCACAGCACTCATCACCACAGCGCGACAGTATCAGAGCTTGCCATGGATGGATTGATGCACTGTGATGAATGCTTACCTGGTCGGCAAATTCGCATCGTACCTTGACGTGTGCAGGCAGCAAGACATGGTCCGCTCTGCTGCCGAGCAGCATCCCCCACAACCTCAAGCCCCCAGCCGCTGGCAGGGCCTGGGCACCAGCGCGCCTTCACCACCACTGCCACAGCAACAGCAGCAGGACAAGCAGCCCGATGCGGTGGAGGAACTCAAAGCACAGGTGTGGCTCCTTTCACTGCGTGCTTGTCGACAGTAGTTGAATCTGTAGTAGTACGATACAGTAGCTGTAGTGTACACGATCCATACTCCGTGTGTTCTGGGTGTCCTGCCTTGCCCTCCGTGGTGGGGGCATTCCAGGACCTTGTGGAAGAACAGTTCAAATCTTAGTACTGGCCACAACTCCAAAGTATGCTGACGGCTCCAAATACCGTAGTCCAATACACCGCAAGCTCCAATTTCAGGATGCAGTAGTACTGTAGCATGCCTGCTGATAGCATCCGCAAGCTCTGAGATAAGACTCCTGACGACATGCGTGCCCCCGCCTGCCTGCCCTCCCAGGTTCATGCGCTCCAAGGCATGGTGGAGCAGCAGCTCAACAGGCAGCCCACCATCCTGCCAGTCCCCTGGCTCCCCCAGCAGCCGCCGCCGGCCCCGGCCCCACCCCCGCAGCAGCAAGACACAGGGGGGCTACCCCCTGAGGCACTGGCTGCAGACCCCAGCCTGCGCCATGTGGCTGCGCAGCATGCGCGCGACATGGCGCTGCTGCGCATGGAGATAGACCGCGCACGCAGTGCTGCGGAGCTGGAGCAGATCAAAGCTGCACTCAACGAGCTGAGGCGGCAGGCGGGCGGGGGGTCCGACCCATACCCCGCGCCGCAGCAACCACCACCACAGCAGCAGCAGCCGGCACAGCTGCCGCCGCCGCGGCAGCAGCAGCAGCAGTCACCGCATGAGCCGCGCATGATGGACATACAGCGGCCACAGGGCTTTGGCGGCTTGTCCACTGCAGGCTTGGACACTCTAGGTGGGAGGGAGGGGGTGGGTGGGGTGGGGGGTGGGGTGTTGGTGCGGGGAGCTGAAATGAATTTGGGCATGCGCTGGATGCGATATTGCAAAC
>BDCZ01000863.1:0-18092 GCA_001662365.1 Chlamydomonas applanata
GGTGAGGAGGAAGGGTTGAGGGGGTCGGTAAGAGGAAGGGAGGGAGCTGGAGGGGTGGGGGTGAGAGGAGGGGAAGGAGCTGCAGGGGTGACAGACAGGGGCAGGCAGAGACAGGTACATATGCCGTTTAAGGGACAAGAAGCAAGGAGGGGAAAGAGAGTGGGGAGGAAGAGGCCGGGCTGTATGTTTGCGATGGAGCTGCTGCAAGTACGTGTGTTGCGGAGCACAACGCATACAAAGCATCCTGATCTGGCCTTGCATGGCCTGGGCCACCACACGTGTTTGTTACCTGAACGCGTGAATGCGGGCGCAGGTCACAGGCATCCTGACCTACAAGTGTGGCCCTGCGCTTGGCGCGCTCACGATTGCCACGCTGGCAGGTGGGCGGGGAGGAGGGGTGGTTAAGGTAGGGGGTGCTGGGGCCTGTGCCATGCGGTACTGCATGCTGAGGGGGCGGGGCTGATGTGAACCACATGACTTGGCCATGGCCGATGGCAAGCCGTAGCGCTCTGCCGGTGACCGATTTCATGACCTGTTTGCTGCGGATTCTTTATCGACTCCTGGCACACATGCTCAGTTACACTTTTGTCGCGCACACATCACACTTGCCCACGTACCATGCTAGGCTACACCGCGTTCACCCTGGGTGTGACCTCGTGGCGCACGCGCTTCCGACGGGACATGAACCGCGCCGAGGTGAGGTGCCGCAGGAGGTAGTAAGGATGGAGTAGTAGGGATGCAGCAAGCAGGGGAGGGCGCAGGCGGGAGCAATGCTGGCATTGGGCAGCTTCACAACACGCGCCGGCGCATACAAGCATCTCATGTCAAGTTATGCTGTTGAGGCCCGGCCTGCTGGCACTGTGCAACATGCGCACGTGCTCATTGCCTTGAATTGATCCTGGCGTGCTGTTCAGTGTTTGCTCGTTGTGCATGGCGGTTTGTATCCTTGCAGTCGGACGCAACCGGGCGCGTGGTGGACTCCCTGCTCAATTACGAGGCCGTCAAGTACTATGGCAACGAGGCACATGAAGTGAGGCCACACTACTGCTTGTCCTACGTGCTTGTTCCGTGTTGCTTGTGCCGTAATTTGCTGTTGGCTTGATGCTTGGGGTTTTGCTGGCTGACTTACAGCTGGCTTGCATAGTCCCTACCTCACCCTGCCCCTGTCATCCCCTGACCCCTCTTCTCGCACCCCTCCCCACACACACATCCATGGAATCCCGTTTTCACCTGTATATGGACAGCCTTGCTCCTGCGCCAGCAATCGCTTGCTGACACGCATCGGTATCATTATGCATACCTGTACGCACCCATCTCATTGTACCGCCGTGTGCAGGCTCGGCGGTACGACGCGAGCATGCGGCAGTACGAGTCGGCCGCCACGAGCACCTCCCAATCCCTGGCGATGCTCAACCTGGGACAATCATGGATCTTTACAGCGGCGATCACTGCAGCCATGGCTGCCACGGCACATGCCGTCACCCAAGGCACAGCAACAGTGGGGGACCTGGTCATGGTCAACGGCCTTTTGTTCCAGGTGCGCAGTCTGCGCTGTTGTTGCCCTTGTTGAAGTGGGACGACGTGGGGGCACGTGCTGCTGTGCAGGGTGTTCCTGGTTTCCCCCCTCATGGCTGATTGCCCGGCTCCCGGATGGGTGGAACCTGTAGACATGGCCGGTCATCCCACTTGCTCTACGACTCCATTTGCACCCTGACGTGTGCGGACTTCAGTGCTACATGAAAAGTGCTGTTCTTTTCAGTATGGCTCATGCTCCATAACCTATGCATTCTGATGCGCACACATTTACATGCCCTCCCCGTGCCCGCCCCCTGCAGCTGTCCCTGCCGCTTAACTTCCTAGGGACAGTGTACCGTGAGGCCCGGCAGTCGCTGACTGACATGGGCGCCATGTTCGCACTGCTGAGGTGCGGATGTGTGAGGGTCAGGACAGGAAGACTGGGGCCTATACGCTGGGCACTGGGAGCTTTGGATTTTAGAGGGTACTAGCTATTCAGGCATGGATTCGCAGCTGGCGGCTGTGGGGTGCACATTATGTGGTATGCTCGCCGGCATGCTGCACTTCCCACTGCTCTACCCGCCTCCCGACAGTGCTCTGGAGCCAAAGTCCAGTCCGCTGCCATGCCCACAAGAATGCCCTGCTTTTGCTCCCTTTCCTTTCTCAGGGAGCAGCCGTCCATCAAGGATGCCCCTGATGCACGCCCCCTGCCCCCAAGCGAAGATGGGTACGTGGCACAGGCTTGTGCCCTACGTGGTACACTGAGCATGGCGCATGGATGCGCATGATGGCAGCTATGGTTGTGCTCCCTCACGCTGCAGCACACGCACAGGCTACAGCCCTGGCTTCGATTCCCTGCTCCTGACCATAACTCTGGCCGCACACCACCACTCGCGCGCCTGTACTGCCGGATATGTCGTACTCTGTACTGCAGTACCTTACCGCTGCATGTGCCTGTACCGCCTTTGCACCGCCTTTGTACTGCCTTGTACTGCCGCAGGTACGACGTGGAGCTGCAGGACGTGCACTTTGGGTACCGCCCCGACGCGGCCCCAATCCTTGCAGGCGTGTCCATGCGCGTACCGGCCGGCACCAGCTGTGCAGTTGTGGGTGCAAGCGGCTCAGGCAAGTCGACCATCCTGCGCCTGTTGTTCCGTTTCTACGAGCCCAGCGCGGGCGTGGTGCGCGTGGGCGGGCAGGATGTGCGGGGCCTGGCCCTCGACAGCCTGCGTGGCGCGGTGGCCAAGGTGCCCCAGGTGCGGTACAGCGCGGTACGGTGCAGTGCGTGGTACTGCCTGCAGTACAGAGTGCGTGACAGTGGGCAGCGCAGGGCTAGTTGAGGATGTGCCGCACAGTGCACTGGTGAAAGCGGCGTTCGACACAGCAGCCGTGGCTCATCTGGCTGGTCAAAACCGGCTCGTGGATGCAAGCAATGATCAAAGCCGGCATCCTGAGCTAACTCTGCACTTCCTCAATTGTCTGCTATCCCGCCAGGACATGGTGCTGTTCAACGATACCATCTACTACAACATCGCATATGGCAACCTGGCGGCTAGCCGTGAGCAGGTGTGTGATGTGGCTGATGTGTGATGCATGGCGCATCATTGATGTTGTGATGTGTGATGACGGCCGCTGCATGTTGCCCGCCAAGCGAGAGGAGCAGTGACAGTGATAATGCAGGCACAGAAACGCGGAACAGGAACAGCGACAGTGACGAAGGAACAGGAACGGTGACAGTGCTCGTCTCTTTCAGTGCTCGCCTCCTTCATCACGAGCATGGCTCGCAGCTGCTGGCATGCTGCATCAACCGCTGCACATTGCACCGCCTTCCACTCTTCCACTGGCTACTGCGAGCCCAGACTAGCAACCTGCTTGTGCCCCCAAAACACTGCTGCTCGCCCCATTCTGTACAGTCTCAGTAAGCTCACAGGTTAGTGTGAGCCATGGTTGTGGCACCTGGCTGCCTCGTACACTTCCCTCCTGGACCCCCACACTTCCAACCATGCCGATGGACGGCTT
The DNA here is from genome assembly GCA_001662365.1 of Chlamydomonas applanata. Lineage (NCBI taxonomy): Eukaryota > Viridiplantae > Chlorophyta > Chlorophyceae > Chlamydomonadales > Chlamydomonadaceae > Chlamydomonas > Chlamydomonas applanata. The sequence goes on from BDCZ01000863.1 coordinate 3,535, forward strand.
GGGTGCATACTGTGCGAATGGCAGATGGACTGCATGAGTCAGGAACAGATGCTGGGTTTGCGTTCTTGGTTCAGACGCACTGAAGAAGTTTGGAGTCAAAGTTTGGAGTCAGAGTTTGGAGTCAAAGTTTGAAGTCAAAGTTTGAATACACCTCAATGCGTGGGCACGCGGCAGGTGGAGGCCGCTGCGCGTGCCGCACGCATTCACGACGCCATCCTCTCGATGCCTGATGGCTATGACACCGTTGTGGGGGAGCGCGGCCTGAAGCTCAGTGGCGGCGAGAAGCAGCGCGTGGCCATCGCTCGGTGTGTGGTGGGCTGGTCCAGGGCCCAGGGGGTCTGAAGTTGTAGGGTGTCTGGTCGTGTGCAGGCCGCTGCTGTTTGAATCATGGACGGAGCGGCCACTGAGGCAGCAAGCAGGCAGGTACCTGTAGTCAGCGCCACAGCCTGGGTACTGAGTGTCGAAAGCCAGATGGCAGCTTGAAGGTTTGGGTGGTGCATGGGCCTCAGGAGATGCAGACGCGGGACCCGCCTCTTGCCAGCAGCACACCACAGGCCGCCACCCTGGCCCACCCACCCCACGCCATTGCACACGTGAACTTTCCACTCCTGTTTCCCATGCTGTCGCATCGGTGCCTGGCCTGACCACTGAACTCTCCCACCTGCGTGCTGCTTGGCCTTTGCCCTTGCACATGCGGTGCTCTGCTCTCGCGCAGCGCGTTCCTCAAAGCCCCACGCGTGCTGCTGTTTGATGAGGCCACCAGTGCACTGGACACGGCCACGGAAAGAGACATCCTAGACGCCATGCGTTCACTGGCACAGGTTGGGCACTGTACTGCCGCATCGTTGTACTGCTGTACCGCTTGTACTGCTGTATGGCTTGTACTGCTGTACTGCTGTGATAGTGTGATGCTGGGCTGCTGTATACCTTGACAGCTCTGCCCTCATCAGTCTGCATTGCTCTTCTGCTGACTTTCGTCTTGGTCTAGCAAGCTTGCTGCCCCGTTCCTGTACTGCTGTGTTGCGGCTGAACTGTACTGCTGTACCGCCTGCCTCACAACTGGACAGTCATGGAAATGGCTTTTGTCCTCTGCCATGCCACGCTCTTTGTCCTACTGCACGCAGGGCCGAACGTCTATCTTTGTGGCCCACCGTCTGAGCACAGCTGCACAGTGTGACCAGGTGGTGGTACTGGATAAGGGGCGCGTGGCGGAGGCAGGTGCGCAACTGGCAGCAACTGGCAGCAATTGGCGCACCTGGTAATGGACAGGGGCACGTGCTGCTGCGTCTTGTGCATGGGCAATGCATGCTTGCTGTGCTGCACCAAGTAAATGGCCTGGGGGGTTCCGTCCTGCAGCGGTGGGGGCTTTGTGCACGCATGTCGTTGAAACTGATCAACTGTCGTTAAAGCCGAGCGCAAACACCACGTTGTTGTTTCAAAGACGCACAGCTGAGGCCTTGACCTGCTGGGCAGCATTTTCACGCTATATGACGTCATGTCCCCACCATCGATTTCATCCTGATGCATGTGCAGGCACGCACTCGGAGCTGCTAGCAGCTGGTGGGCTGTACGCTAAGCTATGGGCCAAAGCTGCCAGCCTGGACGATCTGATGCCGGATGACAGTGGGGATGAGGGAAAGGGGGTCCAAGGTACATCAGGGAACGCTGCTGGTGATCAGTCAGAGAGCGCTAGGAGTGTGCGTGCAGCTCGGCCAAACAGCTGAGAGGGGTGACAAGGCAAGAACGAATCCTTCCATGCACCAGCACAAGCACAGGCATGGCATTGAGACACAGGGTGACTGGAGCAATAGGTTCAAGCTGGAGTCAATGGAGATGAGGGGACATGAGATGGGCCACCCATCCTGTCGTGAGAGGTGTTGTGCACAAAACTCATTTCTCATACTCTGCACTTTAATCGGCTGCTTGTCAGCTGCATCCTCATTGCCATACCAACCCTCTGCTCATTGCATTAGCGTATTCGTGTGTTCTGCACCTGCATGCTTGCACAAGGCCTGGTCAGGACAGAGAGCAGTTCAGCTGAACGCGGTACTGCCGCCGCATGAAGCATGCACGTGCCAGCCACGGCATGCATGCACCGGCGAACATCAAGGCCACTCCTTAGAGTGCTGAGGGAGGTGGTTGTCTACAGAATCAGGTGCCTAAGTTGCAGCCCAGGTGGACGCAGTATGCAGCTGGGAGCGCTTGGAACGCTGGGACAAGCCAAACGATGCCATTTCTGATATGTTAATGTTGTATGCCAACGTGACTCACCCATATCCAGCCTGGCACTGATGACCCAACACAGTCGTGCGTGCCACACTGGCTTCCATCCAATTTTTAGGTGGGGTTTGCCATCAACACCAGCCAGGGGCATGTGCCCGGCACAGACCCAGTCCCCTAGCTCAACACCAAATACCACCCATCCAAGACGATGTCCGGCCTCTCGCTCATCCGCATCTTGGGAGTCTCCCTGTCAGTGGTTCAGGCACTGGCAGCAGCCTGCCGATGTGCCGAATCATCAAACAACTGAGAATTGGCCGCTGAAGCCATTCGCATGTTGCGCTCCTGCACTGCCAGCTGCGCTACCCCACCTCAGCCTCCTGAGCTTGGACGCATGCACAGGGGCTGTAGGTGCTGTTTCGGTGATGGCGCTGTGCGTGAAGCTGAGGGTTAAGCCTGTGTGCTGCTGCGCCTCGATCTGCAGAGTGCAGCCATCGGCTGTGCCGCATCTCGGGCTCTGCCATGCCAATGACTGAATGAACTTGCTTCCTCGCATGCATGCTTGCCACTGCTACCACTACTGATCAGTTGTTTTTGCATCTGCCACCTGCGTATGCTTGCATGCCGCCCTCTGACAGTGCACGCAGCGGCATTGGATTGCGACGGAGTTGACAAAGGTGTGTGATATGCTGGCCGCATGCAGCAGTGTGGCCATGGTGACCAGCAGCCTGCAGAGGCTGCTACCTTGGCAAACAGTCTGAAGCCCCAGGAGCAGCCGATCAATGAAAGAGGCAGCAGGGCAAGGGCTGTCACAGGGATGGGCAGAGGGATCGGCATGGTGCTCTACCTAGTGACAAGCATTGCACAGTCATTTCAGCTAGCACGTCTTTGTGGAGAGCAAGAGTACTAGGCATGGACTGCATGGGGCTTGGAGCAAGGATAGATGACCGATGGGAGCTGTTTGGGTGAAGTGCATAGGGTAGACGAGCGGACCATCAGTGAGGGATGATACTTGGAGCATAATCACATAAGCTGAGTGCTCGAGTTGATCTTCTTCATTTTGTACATCAGAACCAAAGGCGTACGCAACTGTAAGTCGACTTGGGTCACATAAGGCAGCTCCAGCGTCTGCGTGATGTCTCGCTTATCTTGTATCTATGGGATTGTTCTATAATTAAAAATCTGGCCGACTGTAGTGGCGTGCTCCCTGAGCCCTGAGTATTATATGCCAGATGCCTTCTTATCCTAATGCAAAATGCTGTTTTCGTGCAGGTTGCCACGAGGTGCTCTGCCTGCTCCCACGCATTGCCAGGTAAACGAAGCACTTGGCGATCTTTGAGTTGCTTGTGAATCAGGGATGGCGCGGGCTCGTGCTATGTCCTCAGTTGCTTGTGAGCATGAATCAGGGATGGCGCGGGCTTGTGCTTTGTCCTGCGTCAGCTTGGAGTATGTAATGTGGTGTTTGCAAAACCCTGGCCCATTCATTTCCACGACGATCCCAGTGGTGTTTGCATGAATGCCCTGCTGCTGCTCAGGCACTCTGTGCCAAACACAGCCATGCACTGCCAGAAGGGCATGCGCAACGCCGCTGGTGTTCACCGCGGCTCCAGCTGCTTTAGCGCAGTACTATACGCACCGACTCGCGCTGCCCCGCTCCCCCCAGCTCCTCATGCTGCCCTGGCCGCGCGTGGGGGCGGCACGCCCACTCAGCCCATGCAGCTGGCTTACAAGCGTGAGCGCGTGATGAGCACAGCGGCTGTGGCGCCTGGTGCAGCAGAGCACCAGCAGCTGGACCTCAGCACCCTGTGAGCATTAGTGTGCTGGCCGCGATGCTGCTGCCATTGCATGCACATGACCTGCCACTATACTGTTGGTCCTGCCACTGTACTGCTCGCCGTCTATTGGCCACCACACGTCTTCACCTCACCGTCTCCTCCACACCACCCTCCACATCAAAGTTCACGACACCCTGTCCACAGGTTTGCAGAGCAGCCACCCACATATGCCGCGGCACCTGCCTCCATGCTGTCCCCACGCGCGCCTCACTTCCGCATGGGCCCCATGTACCACACCGGGGCGGGCGAGGGTGACGAGGGGCCAGATGCTAAGGGAGAGGTATCCTTGAGAGTTTGGACCCCCCATGCAGCGGCCATTTCCCTGCTGCTCAAGGTGCGTGTGAGCGCCAGCACCTGCCGCTGGGCATGGGTTGTGCTGGCTATCGAATGGCACCATCCGGTATCAGCAAGAGGGATGTTGGGCCTGTCCTGACACGCCCATGCACCCATGCCGCTGGGCATGGGTTGGGCTGGCTTTCTAGCTGGCTAGCTGGCTGGTTGGCTGGTAACGTATCAATGGTATCATCAGCATAAACAACAGTGATGTAGGGCCTGTCCTGACACGCCCATGCTCCCATGCCTACGCGGTCAGACGCACACGTACAACTCCACGAGAACTCCAAACTTGAGAATAGTGGATGTGCTGGCCTGTGCTGAAGGGATGCCTGCAAGCCTGCTGTTCAGCAGCCTACATGCCTGTGGTCGTCAGGGGATGTTGCTGCTTTACATGATATCATCTCCGTCTTGTCTTAGCTCTACTTCTATCCCTTCCAAGCCTCTCACCTGACCACTCATCGGCATGTGACCGCCATAGCATGGTGCTTGCATGAATGTTCACAGGGGCAGCAGCTGTCGGTGCCTTTGGTTAGGGAGGGCGACACGTGGGCGGTACGGCTCGCTGCAGGTGTACTGCAAAAGGGTGACGCGTACTCAGTGAGTTTGCTGTTGGTAGCTGAGAGCTGCTGCTTTGTGTACATGATGCGCATGCACACATGGGATGTTGTTCACCTTTGATCGTGAGATGCAAGCAAGGTGCCGTGCATGCAATTTGTCGTGCAAGTTGTGCTGGTGCGCATCGTGCAAGCTGTGCTGGTTCGAATGCCACATTTATGTTGTTTGACAGGGCACCTCGCTTGCGCCTCATGAATACCATGCTACCTGTGACCATCCGCATGCTGCCTGCCACCTGCCTGACACTCCACATGATGCCTTGGACTTGCATGCATGCGTCCATGCTGCAGCTAGCGCATGCAACAATGCGGGTTGCACCGTCATTGCTTGATCACATGAATGGACGTACACCTGCGAGGTGCTTTCACTGCTCGACCACACAAATGGATGTACACCTGCAGCTGGCAGTAGCCACGCACGACGGCCAGACGTACATGCGGCGGGACCCCTGGGCGCGCGCGACAGACTATGCTTCCAATTGGTGCTTCCTAGATGATGCTGGGGATTCCTTCCCCTGGAAAGAGACCAAGGACAAGTGGGAGCTGCCTGCCTTTGAGCAGTATGCCATCTATGAGCTGCAGGTCGGCTCATTCACACCCGAGGTGAGCCAGAGGCTTCTGTGCTGAGCGAGAGTGTGTTCCATTGTGTTTTGGAACACACAAAAGACAATGTGTGCGCGAGAGTGTGTTCCATTGTGTTTTCAACTCGTCTTTGGAGGCATGGGGTGCTCAGGGTTTGGGAAGCTGGAGGGGAGGTGAGCCTGATCAGGGGTTGCAGGCCGGTGCCTGGGCGCTGCGTATCCGCTCCATGCATTTCAGCTGGTGTTCAACAGGTTCTCAACAGGTGTTCCTGGGATTCGCTTTGGTTCCTTGGGGTCCAAGCTTGCAGGGTTGGGGGCTCGGTAACCCCGGTTTCAGGGCTTGGGTTCAGGCGAGGGCCCAAGGCTCATGCCTAAAGGACGGGGATGGGTGCGTTACTCGTGTTGCATCAGCTCAGGTGACTAGGCATGCAGTAGTGCTGGTCCTACCATACCTAGTCACCTGAGCTGATGCAACACGAGTAACGCACCCATCCAGGCTGGTTCATGGCCTGTGTCGGATGATGCAGCTCAAGTTTGTTGAGGCACTGCTGCTGCCATTGCTACTGCATCTAATAAACGTCATCTTTCCATGCGTTCCCTCCCCACCCTGTAGGGCACCCTGGCTGCTGCCAAGGCCAAGCTGGGCCACATTGCAAACCTGGGGTTCACCGCGGTGCAGCTCATGCCGTTGTGCGAGTTCTCTGACGCATGGGTGAGGGCTGGGTGGTGTGAACGCTGTTCACCATACACATTCGATTGTATAACCACATGACATTGGACGACATACATTTCACACCTGTCTGCATGCTGTACAGTACACACTCTGTATGCTGTACATTGTATTGAACAACCTGCTCCAGACTGCTGCACCACTGTTGCATCTTGCACTGATCACCGTGATAGCTTGAAAGAAGGGGGTGCAGGGTACATAGGGGTAGCCTATAACGAAAAGCTGTTAATCCTGTCTCGCAGCAGGCATCTATGCGCCATGGTGGGCGTACGATGTAACCAAACCAACACACAGCAGCATCACCACCACCACCACCACCTGCTGCACAGGGCTACAACCCGCGCCAGCTGCTGTCCCTGCACGGTGCATTCGGGACCCCGGACGACCTGCGTGCGTTTGTGGATACGGCGCATGGGCTGGGCCTGGCAGTCATCATAGATGTTGTGTTGCACCATGGCGCGGTGGAGGTGCGCGTACTGTACTGCATGTACTGTACTGCATGTACTGTACTGCATGCACTGCATGTACTGTACTGCTGCGTGCCCAGCATAGCACATGGGTGGATGACGCTTGCTGGTATGCAGACGTCACGTGCTGCGTCCATGCACCTTAGGCAAGCGCGCATGGGAGGGTCCTCACATTCAATGCCACCCCTGCGACCATCCGCCTGTCCCAGGGCAACGCACTATGGGAGTGGGATGGCTGGTCACCATCCTTTGGCCATGGTGGGATCTTCCACGAGGGCGCTCATGACACGCAGTGGGGCCGTGCATTTGCGTTCTGGAAGCGAGAGGTGCGCGGTGTGACTTGCCCTGTAATCGCGCAGCTAATCTGAGAGGTACTGCGCTGTGCTTGTGGCGATGGTAGTGCCTTTGGGGTTGAGGGTGTGGTGGGGTCGCTGGCAGTAGGCAGTAGCACGGCAGTAGCACTGTTGCAGCTGGGCGTGCTTGCTGTGGCTCTGCTGTGCAGGGGCTAGCATTCGTTGCTGTGTTTTGCTGTTGGTGTTTGCTTTGGGCCCTCCCAACAGCGGCGTGCCCAGCGGCCCAAGCTGACATCCGCAACCCTCTACATGATGCTGACAATACGCACCTGATGGATAGAGGAATGGCTGGGCAGACAGGTCAACATCTGACATGTGCTGGCAATCCAAACTCCTGCCCTGCGCAGGATGGTGTACTGCCTGTGATGTACTGCCTGTGACGTACTGCCTGCGTTGTACTGCTACTGCAGGTGCGGGACATGCTGTACGACGCGTGCGCCATGTGGCTCACGGAGTACAAGTGTGACGGGCTGCGCTTCGACTCAGCCAATGACCTCCCCCGTGACATGATCCAGGTGGGTGCGAGGCTGCGAGCCAACGGTCTGACCTGCATTGCTGCTGGGGATTCGGGTGCACCCCTTGACCTGCCTAACCCGACCTGACCTGACCTGACCTGACCTGACCTGACCTGACCAGTGGGGCCGGCCTGCACGATCTGACCTGCACGATCTGTGCGCCTCATCACAGGAGCTGACGTGGCGGCTGCATGAGTCACACCCCGGCCGGCTGCTGAGCGCGGAGGTGACCCCTGAGAACCCTCAGTCGGTTCATGAGTGTGGCTTTGACTCGGTGTGGGTGCACTCAGGCTACTTTGACATCATCCAGCAGCACCGCGCGCTGGTGCGTGGGCGGCCGCCCGTTTCTCTGCCGTTCCTTCTTTCATTTTCTACTTTCCTTGTGTAGGTACCGGTCTTAAGATGCCTCAGCTGTCCAGTGGGTAGAGACGGGCTTCAGCAGCATGGATGCTGTTATACTGCTTATACAGCTGATCAGCTGTTACGCATGCCCAAGTTATAATAAGAAATAACCCATGCACGCAGGGGCGTGGCCACCACGGTGGTGGTGACTGGGCTGCGGGGTGGGACCTGCCACGGCTGCGTACAGTCATGGTGCTGCACTACGGTTTCAACAGTGCTACACAATGCATCAAGTACCTACTGGGTTCTCACGACCAGGTACAGCATCCTGTGCTAGCTGGGAAGCTGTTGGTGTGTCTGGGTGATTCAGGGAGGGATTGCCTGAGCTACACCCTGCATCACAGAAAAGATGGATGAAGACTGAAACTTGCCTGCTTGCCTGCCCTGCTTGCGTGGCTTGTCTGACCTGCCTGCCTGCTTGCATGGCTTGCCACAGATCGGTTGCCGCAAGAACGGCGCATGGTACCAGGACTACGACATGATTGGGGGCCGGCATAGGTGATAATTATTATATTTTTATTTATTATTATAGGTGAGAAGACGGCTGGGCACATCAGTCATGCGTCTGTGACACTGCGCACCATGCACTCGGTCGGCATTTGGCTGCCCCAGCATGCAGACACCGCACACATGTGGACGGCACTGTGCTGTACTCGATTGTTCATCATGAGCTGTGTGCCTCCTTTGCAAAGTGGTCTCACCAAGTGCAATGGCGTTTCAGCTACCGGCAGTTGAATGTCACAGGTTTGCAGCCCGCACGCATCCGTACTGCAACCTTGTACTGCAGTACGGATCTATATGGATGAGTGGTCTACCGGCCCCATACACAACCGCATACCTTCACCCTGTACCACAACATTGTACTGCTGCCCTGTACTGCAACCCTGTACTGCAACCCTGTATTGCAGGTACCCCGTGGACCAGTACGGCGGTGGCCGTACTGACAAGCATTCCACTTCATGCGTGCGGCTGTGGTGGACCGCATGTGTGGCAGCTGCAGGCATCCCCATGATGTTCATGGGCTGCGAGTGGCACCAGGTGCATGGGCGCATGGGCGCATGGGTGCCTGGGCGCATGGGCTGTGTTGGGTTGATGGCACACGGGGATGTGGTTTCATGACGCATAGGGCTTGGAGCACAGTGGTTGCTTGTGAAGTACACGCTGCACACATGCACATCAACTCTCTTGCACAACGGGGGCTGGGCTTGGGGCCACTGGACTGTTGGCAACAACCACTAGCTCCTGCAAACATCAGCCATTTGCTGGCTGCTGCTCAAGCATGCCCATGTCCGATAGCTGTCATCCCAGCTGTTTCCGGCCCTGCTACTGCCCTCTCGCATGCCTGTCCCCACCCCACCATACAGCTGCTCCCTTCGAAGTGGCAACTGTGTAGCATGTTTCCCAGCGTCATGCTTCACAGTACCATGACCATGGTCCACTCCATGCATCCATCCGCAGGGTGGGTGGTGGGATATAGATGAGCACCACCGGCCGCAGTGGGGGCAGGCAGAGGATGAGGAGGGACGCGCCATGCAGGCGTGTGTAAAGCAGACACTCGGGCTGCGCGCGCAGTACGGCGCGCTGCGCCATGGTGCCGCCAACGTGGTGCACGAGGACCGGCAGAACGGCGTGGTCGCGTTTGAACGAGTGCGTTAGCGCATCTCTGCCCGACTTGGCTACTTGCTCTGCACCTTTTCTGTTTTTCTCCCCCCCTCTTGATCCCTGCTGCCGCAGCCCTGTGCACCCGTCCATCTCCCCCCTTCTCGCTTTCTTCTGCCAGGCCTCCCTTTCTCAGGCCCCCTTCGGCTTGTCATCCCTAACCCTAGCTGCACAACCAATGCCGGATGCACCCACCCACATGGCCCCCCCCGCTTCCTCGCGCTCCTCCCCTCCAGGTGGCTGAGGGTGAGGCGCGCATTGTGTGCGTCATCAACGCGGGCCGCCGTTCATGGAAGGGATCTGACTACGGCGTGTGGGTTGGCGGGGGCAGCTTCCAGGAGCTCTTCTGCTCCCAGGTGATGGGGCATGGGGGCAGGGGTACTAATGCTAACACAGCAACAAAGCAAGATAGTAATGCTATGAGCGCAAAAGTGATGTTGGCATTGGGGTTGATGATGCTGGTCCTGATGATAGTTATGGGGATGGGGGGCTTGGAAATGGCTGGGTCCATGGCTCAACTGCTGTAGTGGGTATGCTCCAGCATACTGTGCATGTGGACGCCATGGACGGCACGTGTGACGTGTGAGCCGGTCCATTTCAGGTCACCTCAACAGAGCGGACACCATCAAACTGCACGTGAACACTGTGTCGGCTGTTTTGTGTGCTCTGCGTGCAGACGCCGGCGCTGGGGGGCTGGGAGAACACTGTAAGCAATGTGAGCGAGGAGGCCAAGCCGTCTTATGATGGCAAGCTGTGGATCAACCTGCCCCCACAATGCACGCTCGTGTTCAAGCAGGTGGACTAATGTTGAGGGAAGGGGCTTTGTTCTTGGAGCGTATGAGCGACACAAGCTCAAGGCGCATGGGTAGAGGCCAGCTGCAGTGCTCCTAGTGATACCCCACTCAGGGTATATAAGGTCAGTTCAAGTCGTGCTCCACGCAAGGGTAAAGGTGGACACTGTGTGTGACAGCAACTGAGGTGGGCGGCACAGATATCGGCCAGAAGTGGAGTGAAGGTGATGAACACACGGTTGGAGCACAGTTGAGGTGTAGGTGCTCAGCTGCATGCAAGCGGTGTGAATAGTTATTGTATGTATAGTGTATTGGGCCTCGGCAACGGGATGGTGTAATGGTGTGATGGTGCTAGCATGCATGATGCTAGCGCTGATGCTAGTGCTCTAGAATGCAAGAGGTGGTCTAGGTACCATGGTGGAGGCAGGCATACGAAGGAAGGCACACAAGGTAGGACTTCCAGTGAAATGCTGTTGGTGCAGGCAAGCTCTTGTGTTTGCCTTCGCAGTCTTGCAGTGTATTATGATGGCGCGGCTGGTGGCTGGTATTTTGTACCTACCTGGAGACGACCTGTGAGCGAAAACATCAGGTATTGCCCCCAATTGATGTGAGGGAAGGGCAGCCAGCCTTTCCCTGGCTGGTGATCAACAACTGCCCAAGGTCTCTGTCCGGGTGGTGTGTCGGCCAGCTGCTAACCTTTGCGGTGCTCGCTTCCAACAGGGTGCTAGGTGCTGTAGTGGGGCGGCTCCCGGTATTTCAGGCTGGCTTGGTCCTCTAGTGATTGTGTTTAGATAACGCCTGTCAGGCTCCGGCATGCAGACACATCTGTGACACGCCGTGTTATTATTATTAAGGTCTCTGTCCAAGGCCTCCCGAGGTCTCTGTGAGGCTGAGATATGCGCAAGGGTGCGACGTTGCAGCATACATGATGACCTCGGTACACATCTTGCCCATGCTGCTCAGCTCGCTCCTGTCTCGTCTCTGGTTTTGGCAGAATTTGTGGTGCGCAAGCGCTGCTCGTGTTGTACCAGGATGGTATGAGCGCGGGCTGTGGTTTGGAGGCTGGGGGGAGCTGTGGCTGTAGCTGGAGGCCACCCGCTGCCACGCCTCACAGATGTTATCTGCAAAACGCTCAGGTGGTACACTGATTGGGTTACACGGTTCAGATCTGCCAACGTCTCTAAGCAACATGATGCCGTGCGCTTCACTCTCAGTCTGCGGCAATCCAAACCAAGATGAATACATAATGTTAGGTCCCGCAGCAAGGCATACCATGCGTACCTGGGCAGGCACAACCAGGCAACGCAGCGTGCAGCTTGTCTGCTTGTGCTACCCTGATGCGTGCCACCAGAGCAGCATGGCATGGTGCCAACCATGATCGGATTGTGCCCCATGGCTGGGCTTCCCTTGGTTCAAGCTGCCCTTAGGGGAATGATGCATGTCGTCACGATCACCCACACCACATGGTGGGCTGCACGCGCACCGCCAATCAGTCCTGCTTTCCTCAGACGAACACCTATGTTTGAACGGCGGCGTCATACATATTATGCATGTATACGGAACGCAATACACATGCAATCCTTGCATCATGTTTTGGAACGTGCACCCCTTGCTGCAGTCTGCCAAGCAGTCAACTGTTGGATGCGTCTGCTATCAACTCAAAGGACATGTCATGCCACACCCTGCCAGCAGCCTCACGTTCAAATTCTTTCCACCACACCAAGACGCCTGAAAAGTCACCGCACCCATCAAGCTTGTGCAGTGACACTTATACCCAGTTATAACTAACTAACAGCGGTGTAAAGCACCATGCGATACGAACGTACGGCACGATACAGTCCAAGCAAAACAGCCAAACAGAGGCAAGCCGTTGACAGCCTGTCCCACACAAGCCCAAGCTCTGACTTGGTTGCCCACTTATCTTGGGTTCAAATGACGAAATGCATCCCCACTGTTCTGCCAGTGCCATCAAATGCAGCAAGCAGCAGTTGGGAACCTTGAACAGGAGACGAGGGAAGAATGGAGATGCGCACACCTAGTGGCATGCAGTGCGCCTGCCCCGCAAGCAGCAGCAGTTCGCATGCTGGCACCTTTGCATCCCGTGCACTGCTCACACAATCACGGCCTTTGTTAGCGTTACATGCTCCTGAGCCGGCGCCTGCTGGGAGGTGATGGGTACGAGGGGGGTGAAGGGGGCTCGGGAACGGGTGGGTAGGGCGGGGGGGGAGCCGGAGGGTCGGGTGGGGGCGGTGGGCATGCTGAGATGCCGATCCAGCCAAATGAATCGTCAGCAGCGAGGCCAGTGTACAGCTCCTCAATCCGGTCCAAGAATGCTGCGGTGCAGCAGTACAACAGACAAAAGGCAGTACAGTCAGGCTTATGGTGCAGTACGATCAGATGTTGAATTCGAAGCGTTTGCAAGCGCATTGAGCATGTCCTCGTGAGCAGCATGCCGCAGGTGGGGAGTTGACAGGCGCAGGGCAAGCAGGCGCTTGGCGCTGGCCGGTAAAAGGGAGGAAGCAATGGCGAGCACACGTACCATCAGCATAGAACTGAGCAACCACGACAAGCAATTGGAACAGGCCATGGCGTGCAGCAAAGCATATGGTGGGGCACAAGCCACCGGCATGCCCGCACACGGTCGGTGCAAGCCAGTGCAGTTGACCATCCCAGCAACCAGCCGACAAACCAGGAAAAAAACACTCCCCCAGACACCAGAAACAGTGAGTCAGTGACGCACCCAAGGTCTGGTCCGTGGACCCAATGTCTGACAGGTCACACGACATGAGCTCTGTCCTGTTATTGGCCGTGCTCCAGCCAAAGCACAGGCCTGTGGGTGAGCCGTCAGTCAGGCTGGAGTCCACCAGCTGCAGCACCCACTGCTGCCCAATGCCGTCGGGTGCACACAGCGCACGGAGGCTCCATTGCTGGCCCTTCCAATGCGCATTGCCACACGAGCCAGAGGCAGGCACCTCAATGAGGTCCCCGGCCACAGGGGCGTTCCCCACCACGGCAGCCGTCGCTTGCAGGCAGCCCATGTTCCTGAACTTGATGTTGATGGAGGGAGTCTGCGGTGGGCGCATGACAAGGCACACGGGCACCAAGCCTCAGGGGCACCAATAATAATAATAACACGGCGTTTCACAGATGTGTCTGCATGCCGGAGCCTGACAGTCGTTAGCTAAACACAAGCACTAGAGGACCAAGCCAGCCTGAAATACCGGGAGCCGCCCCACTACAGCACCTAGCACCCTGTTGGAAGCGAGCACCGCAAAGGTTAGCAGCCGGCCGACACACCACCCATGGTCAACAGTCAACAGCAACACACTGATGCCACAGGGCACCCAGGCCAGCCTCAGGGGTGTGTCAACTTTAAAGAGAGCATGTGGGGTGGGGTTGAGATGGTGGAGGTGTGGGCAAATCTGGGCCAGGTGCTGGGTGATAGCTTTCAACAGTTGGAGAGTGGTGGCATGGAGACGTTGCAGGCAGGAAGTAACTGGCCGCATCCTTTGTCAGGTGCCTTTGTCAGGTGCCTTCGCTGGATGGTTTATACCACACGGTTCTTGTACTGTTGCCGGGATGCCTGCAACCCACAACTAGGTTGATTTGTCACATCTTTCCCTGCTGGAAGAGTGGTGTTGTTGCTGCTCAGCAATCACCGTGAAAGTGGCGTTCCGCGAAAAGTCAAAGAAACCACGTGGGGAGACTGTCTGCAGGTAGGACTTGGGGATTTTGTAGGGGGGAACAAGCGCCTGGAGGCAGACACAGGCAGCAAGCAGCGCACACGTGTGGACTATCAGAGCGCTTGTATTGTTTCATTTGTTTGTCGCGCACGCAGGATGCATGGCATGCAGAGCTATCAAGGGACAATCATGCGCCACCCCACCCTGCAAGCTGAATCCGAACGGCCCACTTACCACATCCACCGCCAGCAGCCCGTCCGGGTTATCTGGGTTCAGCAGGTTGTCAATGCGCATCTGCATGGCCAGCGAGACGAGTGTGGGGGGTGCTGGGGGCGAGGGGGGAGGTGCCGGTGGCACGGGCGGGGAGGGCGG